>JAZBGZ010000171.1:54656-73529 GCA_037414795.1 Stenodera caucasica | reverse complement strand
TTGGCCGGACTTTTTCGTTCTTGACACGTTTCTAATTCATCAATCGGGAAAAAAATTGGGTTAAGTACACGACAATGATTGAATAGAAATCTACCTTAGGCGGAGTAACAGCATCTTTCACAGGAACCTCTTCTGCGTCTTCTTTAAATTCAACGTGATGTCTTTTATGTAAATGATGTTCTTGGTCATTTTTCTCAATTTCCTGTTCATCACTTGTTGGTTCATTTTCGATCGTTTGTTTCTCTTTGTTTTGCTGAAATTTCAAATGTTTCAATGATGGGACGAATTGAGATAATTCGATAGTAATTTTACTTTTTTGGCCGCTTTCTTATTCTTTTTCTCTTTATTGGGCTTCGGTGGCTTTATACCTAATAAAGCATGGGTTTGTTGGCGTTGTTCAGCTAACGCTTCTTCATAACTCTTCTCTTTTATACCGAATTTATAAACGAAAAATAATACGACACTAGCAACAATGAAGAGACAACCAAAAATTAAAGGTGCTTGAAAATCCATCTCTGTTTCTATTAAACGAATACAATACAAATAATGAAAATTTCTATTCGTTAACAATAAAATGATAACTTTATTATCAATATGTGGGACTAAAACAGGAATATCTGCTATCAGAAATCATCCAACGCAAAGGTAGTTTTTTCAATTGTCTTTCATAAGGGGCATTGACATTTCCTCTAACATTTTCTAGAATTTTACAATATCGCTCTTTAATAATAATCAAAACTCTAATAAAATGATACTTTTATAAGGGGAATAGAGACATTTTGGCAAAATTTACAAAAGTTTAGGCCACGTAGCAACAAATCTAGTGGGCGGTGGATGATTATAAAACAATACAAACAATTAATAATGGGAATATTGCAAATAATTGTAGAACAACTTACAAGTGAATTTGTGAATAAATATCGAAGGAATTATTCGAAAATTATAACGAATTAGACGAATTTAATTTGAGAAAAAACGCCGACACTATATAACACTTACACATACACAAAATTAATTATTTGTTCGATATTGGCAACACTGAAATAATGACAGAAGCGGCCGGAAAACTAATTTTCTACTAAAATTGATAATTATTATCGTTATTTATCCAAGTATTGTGCAAGAGACGATTCGAAATCGCTATAATTTTGAATAGTCGAATTTCATCGAATTGATGTGAATTTCTAGTAGCTGTGGTGGTCAAACTGCTAACAACCGAAGTTGGCAGCATTGGAGATTCAATTTGTGGCGCGGTAAAATGGAATTCGTTTAATAAATGATGAATTTTCATCGAATAATTCCGATGAATCAATTCCAAATTGATGAATATTCGGAATTGTTGAGTATCGATCGAAATTGAATTGAATTGGTGGATTATTTGCGGAGTGTTGAGAATTGTGCTTCAATACTCAAGCGATCCTCGATTTATATTATGTGGTTCTCAATTTAATTGGATTTATTGTTTTATGATGTTTGATGAATGATTGATATTTTATTTCAGCGCAAGCGTCGGTTTTCCCATATTCTGATGTCGTTTTCAGGTTTGTTTCAGTAGATTTTCAGCGCGCATCGCCTGAAAATGTGTATTTGAATTCAATATCAACAACAAATCTCGTCTTTTCTCACTTATTGCAAAAAAATCGTACTATAGCCGGATAGTGTTTCGGAATGTATTTATTATTGATAAGAAAAATGGGCTACTTAACGCAAATAGGAATATAATGCGACAATTAATCGAATTTGGGAGGCATTTTTGAGATAATCACCGTTAATTATAGATAGATTCGTTAAAATCAATTAATTGAATAATAATTGAAAATGCTTCATACAAAATTGAGAATTTTCCCAATATTCGTTGTTGTTTTAATGGGAATGTTTAGAGGTAATGTAGTTGTGTTTGTTAATATTTTGCATGATGATTCTTCCAAATGGTTTATGTTTAGTGTTAAATCAATAACTGCCAGTCTAAATGTTGATCGAAAAGAGGAAATTCTATACCGGATCCATTAGTGGATATGGAATGTGGGGTGCAAACATACGATCGTGTTTCCTGACTAATACACTAGAACTCATCAAATATATATAAAACAGATATCCAATAGGTCCATTAAATAAAAATCAATTTTTAATTGAATTCTATCAATTTTACTACCGTTTTAATTGGATTGATTTAGTTCAGATCAATTGGACAATATCGATGTTTCGTGAACAAAAAATAAAATAAAACAATAAAAATCAACCATCAGGTCACACAGCTAATGATAGTTTTTTACACTCAATACGAATCGTGCACAATTTTTTGTCTTTTTATTCAATTTCTCTTTCGATGTCTTTTTGTTTCTTGCCACAATTCAATTGTTTTCAAATATTGATAATATCGGCTACAAATATCGCTAGAATTAATCGCATCTGGAAACTTTTGGCTCAACTCCAATAACTTCAATAAATAATTGCAATTGTTTATCTAGCCAACTTGAGTAACTTGTTGGGCGAATTGTTAGAAATTGTTAATAATAATTTGGGAGGGCAAAATTTGAATTTAGAACACCCCAATAATCAGCTTTACAGTTGAGCTAATTTAATGATAAAATTAATATTTGGCTGTAACTATTCTGAATAGGTGACAGTCGTCATTTCGGAACAATGATTCATCCAATATTGAAGAAGGCCTTTCTGTATTTGGAAATTATTCCAATTTCAGTCGGGCAATTAGTAGTAGAATTGGTCGAGTAATTAGATTTTGCTTTTAACGTCCCTTTATAGTGGAAATAATAGAGAATTTTCATTACTATTCCGTTGTTTTATTTCAGAATTACATAATTGTTTTGTTTTTTATTCTAGATGCGATGATGGTGGACAATACGGACCGTAATTTTGACGTAAGTAACTTTAATTGGCAACAAGTTGAGTTTAACAACGGTATTCTTTGTTACCGGAAACGGAGAGCTTTCTATAAATAGCGCGATCCACCCTTTTTTGATTAATTAAAATTGGGGTGCTTTCCAGTTAAATTCGGGATATTAACTGGAAACATAAAATTGACGGTCTTTATTCAAATTCAACCAATAAAAACTCAAGATATTGTTCAAAATGATAATTCGGCTCTATTTGATTGGGGTTGAAATCGGTAAATACGTGACGAGAAGATTCATCTTGAAGTTTAACCAGTTTTATTGAGACCATCTCTTTATCTTGTCTCTCGGGTCCATTTACAGCGACAACTACGAATTTGTTTCGTGCAAGTTCACTTGAAACTTTATCAATAATTTTTTTGTTTTTTTGTTTACTGAAAAAATTCGAGTGAATTCCATAAATTTCACAGCTCATTTCGAGTAATAAAATTCCTGAGTTTGACACAATATTTGAGAGAATTTGTTTTTTTTTGTTGTTGTAAAAATATGGGTATTTTTCCAATTAAATTCGCCCATTTGTTTTTATTAGATGTTAGCTTGGTATTCATGGAAAATTGCATCGACTACAATACAACAACAACAATAAGGACAAAACAGACCCGTATAATATTTCATAACGTCCGATTTTAAAATGAAATCATTTATTTAGGAACGGAGCGATATTTCAACTATATTTCTGTTAGAGAAAGGCAGATGGGAACGGAACTAAAATATGCATTGTTTTCAAGTGAATATACAAGTTTTTGCAACTGGGACAAATTATCTTGCCGTCCATTTATTTTTCGTATCGGCCTTTATAATTTTTCTGGGTCACATTTTTAAACAAAAAAAAACTAACAAGAAAAGATTCACTTATTTGCATAGATGGAAATAGTTTGGTCGGTGCTGTAGAGTCTCAACAATGTAGAAATTTGAATGGAAATTTGTTCTATTGTAATGCATCCAATTTTGAAGAAGCGATGATAAAATCTTGTAGTTCCACAATAATGAATGTCTAACTTGTGCTTTTTGTCAATAAATCAAAAGCTCTTGTATCCAAACAGTGACATAATACTAGAAATGGCGATAAATCAAAATAAATGGAGCTGAAGACGTTGGAATAGCTTAATGTTGATGATTTCAACGAATAAATAAAGTCGAGACGCGCCTATTTGATATTCCCTTGACAAGTAAAACATATTTCCATTTAGAACGCTTGTAAATGAAAATTGTAGTTTATAACAAAATCGAATATAAGTCGACAATCTGGCTCAAAAGGCATATGTTGGAGTCGATTCGATAACGTCGCCACTATTGATCGGTTCTTCTCTCACAGAAAACTCGAATCCATCAAAAAAATCCCCATCGAATCTATTTCAAATTAGTTTCGTTATTCTTTTGTCTGGAATGAAATGGGAAAATTACGCGCAATCAACGTTCATCTCTCTGATTCTTATTATAAATAGAAATCTATTTGAATTGCTCTAATAAGTGGAAATTCAAACGGTAATTGAAATATTCTTATGTCGAAAATTGAAAATCAAAGTGGAATGCGATTCGGAAACTTTCTGTTTAACATAGCTGAAATTAGTCGTAACCAGGTCAACTATCGATTTATGTTTAGTTAAGCAAGCCGCAAGTATTTAGCTGCGAACTGCAGATTCGTTATAATATTCATCAATAATTCGTAAATAGGACAATTTCTCGTAAAGCCGAAGGGATGATTAATTATTTTTGCGGACATTGAGCCCTTTTTTACCCCAACACGGAGGCGATAAAATCCGATTGTAGAATCCGTTTAAGTAGATGGACACTAGACGTAATCCACCTGAAATCGCCTTGTGGGATCACAGGTTTTATTCTAGCGAATTGAAATTCTAATCGACAATTTGATTCAATTGAAAATTTCCCTCAACATAAAATCCCCAACAAATTTCATAAATATATTCGCTTTATAAAGATAATGAATACGTGAAATTGTTGGATTTTCTAGATTAGCGTCGGCGTTCTTTGTTGGTAGAATCGTTGTCGCATTTTCACTCCGACGGCGAATTTTCTGGAAACTGCCGTCCAATTCCGTTAGCGGTATTTTAATGAAAATTGACACAAAGCCGGGCTTCTCTATGCACCAATCTCACACATACCTCATACAAATCCGACTTAAAAACCATAATTAATTGTTCCTTCAATCAATACGTTAACTCTCATCTTGTTACTCAGTTAACTATTGTTCTAGAATTGTAATTTGTTCCCTCTTATAGTCAACATTTCCTGATTTTATTCCGTACAGACTGCTTTTCTGTAATTCGAAAGGCTTCTATTGTTTGGCTTCGTCCATTATCGACGAAGAATAATAGGCGTCGGACTTTAATGATAGACAGTTATAGTCGTTTTCAGACTACAACAATGAAAATGACGTCGAAAAGAACTAATAATCGAACCGAGGCCTAATAAGTTGTACGAAATTCAAAGACTGCTGCATTGCGACAAAAAATCGTTGAATAAAATACAAATTTAATCGCCTCAATAGAAATATTGACAAATCTCAAATAATTTACATGAAATATAGTCGAGTTCTAGTATCGAAAGATTCTCTATCCTGTCATATTTCAACCTGTCGAATATTCCAGATTTTCCACAATCCGACTCGGAATTAGAATAAAAATCATTTATTGCCAATCTAGATTGACGGAAATATTATCGGCGCATCCACCATTTTCATCAAATCCAAACAAATGCATTCAGATTTTGTCCGAAAACCCGGCGCATCCACCATATTTCATCAAATCTCACTAAATACATTCGAATCTTGTCCAATCGAAATTTATGGATGACTTGTAACAATTCTAGATCTATGACAGATTCAATTTGGATGATTTTGGAGAGATTTCTTTCCAAATATGCAGTCCGGAATTTCACAGACCATCGAAAATCCCAAATCAATATCGTCGAGAACGGTAAATTTACCTCCAATGTTATTCAACGGAACAGCGAAACGAGAAAGAGTGCAATTTATTCTGTTGCAAAGTTTGTGATAAACTTGAAATGATAATAATAATAATAATAATAATAATGAAAGCTTTCATTCTCTACTTGAGCCGTGCTATCGTTACTTTCGTTTCGGTGAAATATCGTCGAAAAGATCCCGGATATGGCGGTTGATGATAACCGAACCTTGCTTGTTATTTATGGCAATATTTCCGCGAATTGATCGAATTGATTTTTATCGTTCAATTGCTAGTCGAAATTTATTAGTTCGTAAAACAATGAGACCCTCAACGGATTGGTAATAATAAGATGTTGGAGCACGTACGGTAGAAAAGATTGAAAATTTAATATAGAATGTTGAGAGAAATAGTGAATTTTACTTCGCTATATAACATTGCAATAATATTTTTATTTGTTCAGGTGGTGTTATAGAAACGGTAGGTTACTGATAATAAAATTTCTGTGGATTTTATATCTTGAAAAGGTTCCATCTATGAAAATTTAATAACTGTTTCGCATCAAATATTGACAGAAAACCTATAATATTGCGATACAAACGTTATTTTTTATAGCGAAATTTCTCTAATAATTTCCACAATTCATGCTTCAATAATAACCAACTACAATCTCATCAATCAACTCATTACTTGAAGTCAAATAATTCATTTAATTGAAATTGAATTGAAATGAAGCCCCAATTGCGATACAGATCGATCGAAAATTGCGAAAAACTACACTTCTATTGTGTGATAATTTCTATTGTAGTCTATTTTAAGCCAATTGAACGTCTCAACTATCGAAAATAAGTAGTGTTTCTTTGTTGGCTGTTATCACCGAAAATTGGCTTTATATCCGATCAGTTATTTTTTTCTTCTCTCTTATCTCTATTGTCCAATTTGATTGTAATTTAATGTTGGCAAAAAGTACGAGAAAAAACTCTCCGAATTAAGTTTACAAGACAATAAAACAAGTATCCACGTTCCAATTCGACTCTTTATACAAAACTTTCGAAAGTAGCTTGAAACTTTCGAATTACGACAAAAACATAACTGATTAACTGCAATAAAGGCCTAAAAGGCTGAAGGGGATCATGATATATAGAAAGTTGATTCTGAGATTTCGTTGGACTTGAGAGATAAAAATATTCTTTATTGTTTAGTTTAGATTTATCTTCGAGATTATGCGAATAACAATATGTTGATTTATAATTGGTCTCCTCAAGCGAATTAGAGATACGGATCGTTATCTAATTCAACTTTATTCCACATATCAGATAGATGGAATTGGAGCGAATCTGTAACAGGTGCTACACTTAGATATATCGCTAATAATTCACAATTAAAGCAAGTCCTGTATTTACAATATCGATTTTGTGATATAAACGAATGGGTTTCGAAAATGATCGAGAATTTCGAATAAAATTCCAATTGCTCCAACTAACACAACATTTAATATCTTGGAAAATTGTGCTGTAAACGAATTTTAAAATTCCCCAATGAGTTGTTGGAATTCTAGTCTCGAATCCTTGAGATAATTTGCGTCTTTGCCATATTGGAAAATCGAAATATTCGCCCCAAAATTCACTACAAATTTTCATATTGATTCAACTGGCTGCTTAATTGATTCATTACCGTTATAATTGGCTATTTTTCTCCAAACAATAATCGAGAAATTGCTGTAGAAGAATTATAAAATATTATAATTGATTTATGTTGAATATTTAGAATCACCGAGCGAAAATGGATGAAAACAAATATTAGGGTGGTCTGATTTCAGCGATTCAATTAAGATGTTGATTCAATTAGAATTGTTCGTGTTTTGCTTTTTCTTATAATTTCTCGAATCGATTAATATGCGGACGAAATTCGACTATGAAAAAATTCAAATTCCTGCAACTTTTCTCTTGACGTTTCTTATTTGACCAACTAGCTCCAACTCCAATAACATTCTCACTTCAAACGATAATTTCATTTATAACTTTATAGAAATTCGGTCTTTCTTCTAGAATTTTCTTTGAATTTTTCCATTTACTTTCTAACTTATTTCGTTTTTTTTCTGTTATTTTCTTGTCGACACGACTCAAATTTCGGTTATTTTTTCTGCAATTTCGAATATCGCGATAAAAATAATACATAATGGAAATTGGGGATTTCGGCAAGATTTCGTGAAAAAGTCAACAACAAAACCTAATCGAACGCACCCTTGACGAGATCCACCCTTTTCTCTCTCCCCCATGCTAATTTGGATGAATAATCGATAACTGCTGATAATTCAATCTTGTGAAATAGGGAGAATGTGGCAGATTGAACTCTATTCGAGTAATAGAGACCATTAAAGCGAATATTGATGAAACAGCACACCTTATTTCGGATTTGTATACAACTTTTTCCCAGTAATTTTCCACGCGAATTCAAATCGAGCACTTTTTCTTTGTCCTTATTACATTAATTGTAATGGAGATTTGTTGAAACAACAGTTTCTGTGAATATTCAACTTGTTCCAGTTATCACCTGTGTTACGGTGAACTTTGCCAATTTTTCTCGAACGACCTTCAATTCTGCAGTTAAAACTCCAGCGAGACACAACAAAATTACAAAACTCCGAAATTTTGTTATTTATAACTTAATTATATTCCCTCTAACAAATGCAAGTTCTACACATTTAGGCGACATTAATTGGTGTTATAATCTCAGAAATAATGACTAATTATCTATTACAGTAAATATATAACTTTGGCTAGAAATTTTAATGATTTGTTTGAGTTTTTGTTGAATTTCGTTCGGATATTCGCCCGGCGCCTCCACCATTTTCAACAGCGCTCTCAACTTTTATTTATTAATAATTATAATTTACACTAAATTTAGAGATAACTTTAAGAAATATTGATGATCTAATTTTTGGGGCGTAAAGTCTTTCATTGAGTTCGCTTAAATAAAATTAATTCTAGAGAGAAACGGTTTTTTTTTTGTGGAAAAAGACGGTAAAGATAAATGTCTTTTCTTCACGCAATTTGGTTGTTTTTCACATTTCCATCATCGGTTAGTGCAATCTACCAACATCTGTGCGATATTTTTTTTTATATTGGTCGGCCTTTTGGCAAGTGACCATCCAGCATGGTTTATTATAACAATTGTCACGTTCCATTTTTTTTTTTTTAAATATAACTCAATTTTTTATATGGTTCCAATTCTCCAATCATATCGAATATATTTTCTGTTTGTTTAATTAATATTTGATGTTGTTAAATTAGGCTTCACCCTCGTTTATTTCGATTTTTCAACGGCTTTAAAATATTCAGTCCCCATGAATATTCATTCTAATGGAAAAAAGATTCAGTTTACATTTCTAAACTTCAATTGATAACAGTTTACACTCCACTAAATATGACAAAATATGCAAATTGAATATTGTAGTTTTTATTATGGAAACTGCACAAATAATAAATGCTGAAATTGGAAAGTTGCACATTTTCGTATCGAATCTCTACCTGGATGAAAATATAAGATATTGATTGTCGAAAACATTCAGGAATCCGATTTTTGCATGCATTCGTAAATATTTTGAATCAAAACAAATGGAAATGTTATCTATTTTGTTATTTTCCGTCCGCAGGGAGATAGAATCGAATGCTTTTCCATTTTTCGATGGTGGTTGGTTTTTTTTTTTTTTCGATGGAAATTCCATGATTGATCTAAGGACTGAAACAGATAGTCGACCTGAATAATTCATAAATTAAACGCTCGATCGGAAATCAATTCGTTCAAGTTTCGCATTAAATACTTGTCTTGTGCTTATATTAGTATCGTTTGTTCGTTAGTAAAGAATTATAATTGGTGGATTTTCCACTTCAGAACGGATTATTCCCAGATGGAGTATCACCCTTTTATCTTATTGGATTAAAGGCTTCCGTTCATTAAAGTTGACTCGGTTCTAATTATGTATCAAACTAGAAGAGATTTTCGGTTGTTGTTCGTTTATTAAGATTATTGTGGATTAATTGAAGAAAAATCGAATATTTACGAAAATAATCGAATACTGAGATTGGCCGATGAATTAAGGGTGGGTTCAATAGTTAACTCTATCATCCTGTAAGTTTCCGGTTTACGTTCACCTTTCCAACCTCTAACAATTAATTAAACTAATCAACACGTTATCGATAGATCGTGTCTAAATTAGCATGTTATCAGAGCCCCAATATTGCACGAATTCATCTTCTCAATTGATTTTCACACAGGAATTTAGCAGATCATCATCAATACCACCACAATATCTAGATAGTGATAGTTCTGTGGAAATCGGTGGTCCGCCGGATTCGCATGAAGCCATGAATAATCGACCAATTTACCAGAAAGAAGAACGTCAACGCGACAAACGTAATTTCGAATTTCTAATGGGATTGATCAATAATAATTCGAGATATGAAATAACGAAAGTTGATCCAGAGAAGCCTCGTTCCGATTCACCTCAACAACAACAACATGGGGAGAAATACCAGAAGAAAATGATACAGGTGAGTTTCGATGTCGAATTTCCCATAGGGGTAGTTTCTTGTATATTGAGGACGTAGAAAAGGGCAAAATATATTCATGATTGTTGATATGCAACGTTCTAAATAGTATATAGGCATTATGGAAATTGTTTTCGACAATAGTTGAGGATAGGGTGGTTTTTGGGGGGTTAAAGTCACGCGCCAACATCAACAACAAGAACGCCACCGACAAAAACACGGGGCGTATAAACCTCAAATTTTTTCACTAAAATAGATAGATTTATGTAGATGAAGACTGTAATCTTTTCATTTTATAATGGAGTTTCGGCAGTCCATTTTTTACAAATAAAAACCAATCTATAGCAGGAGATTTTATTGTTGTTGATGTTTGGTGGAATTTGCTCCAGGTCACCGGATTTTAATATCAGATTTTCTCGTATTACAACGGGAATTTTCAAACAAATGAGCATTGTATAAATTGTTTTTCTGGATACAATGGGAAAAAACTTCTTTAAAGGAAATGTTACTTCTGCAAATTATCTGTGAAGTCATTCAAGTCCATTTGTTATTTTACGTTACTGCTGCAATCTTTCCAGTCGACTGGCTCCTTTGTCAATTGCTTAAAGTAAATCACTTTATTGAAAGGCAGCTTTAAATGTCCAGAAATGCTGAATTCTGGAAATAGTTGATATTTAACAGACCATTTCAACGTATTTAAAGTTATTGTTGTAATCGGAACTTGGATATAGTAATTTCGACTCAGTGAAGTTGAAAACAATTAATTCCGAACTTAAAAATAATCCCATTTTCGATGTTAGTATTCTCTTTAATTTGACCGTCGAGAATTCGAGAAAATTGGGGAATTTATTCAAGTTCTTTGATGAACAATTTTTTATTGCAGCCGATTCGCGTATTTTGTTAATTATTCTGCGAATTTACAAGTCTCGCTCCAATTCGCGAAGCCGATTTGATTACGTTGCTGAATATTCTGCAAATTCTCCGGTATTTTTCAGAAATTTCGAATTTCCGGTGATTGCCATCAAAAGAGATATACATATTGAGATCATTCATTTGTCATGAATATTCAATTTCGGGTATAATTGAAACAATTCTCTAACTTTGTTATTACTGGAATTTCTAAAATTTATACGCTCGAAATATGTACAAAACGTATAAATTCTTGATTCAAATTGGATATTATTGTAATTTTTGTGTGTTCCATTTTAGAGATACAATCTGCAATTTACGAATCCTAAATACAATCCGGAAGCTTTCCGAATCTCAACTTTATAAAACTATAACTGAGGGAATTTTTCGATATCCTGATCAATTTCCGGCGCATAACCGACTCGTTAGTGATTCTCATATCGATTCGTTGTCGAATAATTGAAAAAATTATTACTGAAATTCCATTTTAACAAGTCGAAAGACATGTTACTGAATAAATTTGCACATTGATAAATATTTATGAAGTGATAAAATTGTCAAGTTGATGCTCGACTAATTAATTTCAATGGATTTCCAGGAGGATGATTCTAAAGCGTCTGCTAGTGAATTGTTGTTGGAGTTGATGGTGAAAATAGCGGCACATCCCGATCATTGGGACAAAGTCCACAAATTATTACGTAAGTCCCAAAAAAAACCCTGAATTAATTCGTTGGTTTTTCAAATCGGGATTATTCCAGAAAGAATCGATAATGATTTGATGGCATCGAAGAAATTGGTGGAGGAATTGGAGACGGCACGGATAAAAATCGCAGACAAACCGGACAAATCGATAGTTGTTGATAAAAAAATTGGAATTAACGCGAATATTACCGGAAAATGGCCGAATTTCGACCAGGATATCAACGATAGAAAAGTGAGCTTTGTGAATACCCTACCGACTGATAATCATTGGACAACATCAACAACTCAACAACAACAACAAAAACACAAATCAATTTACCCGAAAACATTTGCTTATCATCGAGTCACCGGCCGACCATTGTATTTGAATAAAAATCCAAAAGCTTATATAGCTGTATCGGTAATTGCGCCAAAACCGATTAATGGCCGATCGAATAATGAGGATGTGAATTTGGAGAAGGAATTGCGACAATTAAAACCGTGGACTCATGACCAGAATTTACAAAATATGGCATCGTTAAGATCCAGATGGGTTATCCAGAATGATCAGGATAAAACAAATGATGCACCATAATTGTAGATAAACTTTTTTCGAAATGTTATATTTTGTGAAGGAAAATAATTGTAAAGGAAATGTTTGGATTTCTCGAAAATATTCAATTTATATTTCAACAAAAAAAAAAAACAAATTTATTCGGTGCTTAAATTTCATATCAAAATCGAAACATTTCCACAAAAATCTATGTATTATAAATAACTATTATTATCATCATCATCATTATTATTATTATTATTACAAAATGATAGACTTAGATTGTAATAAAATATTGTAGAATTCGTACCAAACAAAATGAATCCATTTATCATATAATTCAATCAATAAAATTATCAAAATTGAGAAATTTCGGCCATCGTTATAATCACAAAAAAAAATTGCAACCAATAAATATCTGTTGCCTTAGAAAAATCTCTGAGAACTAGAACTGAATTATCCATCTATATTTAAAATTATAGAATCGTCCTTAGTTGAACGTTTTAGTTATATGTATATGTTTAGATAAAGGGCTAGTTCTTAGAAATTTTAGATTAACTGGTGGCATTTAAGTGGAATAGAAATAACAAATTTAAACTGTTGTTTTAATGAATTCTATCCTCTCCTAAATTTCCCAATGAACTTTGCTTTTAGAGTTGATGATAAAAAAGCTAAAAGTTGGCGAAATTGAAACTTTCAACTTCAATTGATGCGAAACGGTTTAATCGACAAACATTATCTGTAAATATTTAAAATTGGAACTATTTGCAGTGTTTGCAGTTTAAAACTGATTTTTAATCGAACTTGTATGATGAATTTCGCCAAACGAAGTAGAGAACTGCTCAAATCAAACAACCAGTCTGTTGAATAAAAAAACTCCAATTCACGATTTATCATCCCAAATACATAAATTATAAAATGTAATTAAAACTTTCTGCAGTTGATGGAGTATGATTTGTTGATTGGGCTCGTGTATTTTACAATTCATTCCATCAATTTACATAATCAATAGTCCTAATTAGTGATCCGAAATAAAAGTGATTGCCTTGTTATTTTCATGGCGAATCAATCGTTCAACTGAATTAAAATTAATTTGCCTTTTAATTACTGTAATAAAGTCAATTATTGCGAAATAAAAAATTAATGAGAGACTGTAGATAGAGTCTTTTGAGCTTCCTGAATCTGAATCAGGCTCTATTCGAAAAAAGCTTCATCAATTCGAACGATTTTAGATACAAGATAATAATTAATCCATTTTTTTTATTTTATAACTAACTCATTCAAAATTGCCGCTATTCATGGGAGATTTGAACTACTGGTAATTTGACAGTCGGCGGTAGTTCATTTTGAATATCCGTACAGCTGACACCCCCAAAGCGATGTTTAATAAGAATAATAAAAATTCGAAATTAATATAAATATTATTGTTTATATTCTATTGAATTTAGAAGATAAGATTAAGAATTCGTGAGTTCAAGTTTACATTTTGTTTAATTATTGATTTTATAATTAGTTATATTGTAACAAAAACTGTTTTTTTTCCTGTTGTCTTCTATTGTTTCTATTTAGGAGATGAAAAAATGATGCCGATTAAAGATAATCAAGATGTCGCATGTTTTTTCGTCACAAAACATTCCTGGAAAGGAAAGTGAGTTGGAAATAAAATCAAATTGAATTTACAATAGTTTTCCAAATTAATTATAATTTCAGATATAAACGTATTTTCTCTGTTGGAACAATGGGTATTACAACGTATAATCCATCGAATTTGGAGGTGACAAATCGTTGGATTTACAATGATTTTATATCGTTACAACCACAAAAAAATACAGGCAATACAACACAAAATGAATTCATAATAACAATTAAAAAAGATCGTAAAATCGATCATATGCGATTTTCAACGGAACATCGGGCCCAATTAATGACCGAAGCATTGAAATATCGCCACAATTTCGCTGAAAAACCAAAAGAAATTCTTGTAATATAAAACCTTTTATCAACACAAATATCACATTACATTAATCCATATTTTTTATCTTTGTTTTTATAGCGTTATCACGCATATAAACATCATTGGTCTGATGTACGTTTACCGATTGTATTAGAAATAACACCATATTCATTGGATCAATTAGATCCAGCAACAAATCATGTATTAGCTAGCTATTGTTTTAAAGATTTCGAAGGTATTTGCACTGTATCCGATTATCCTGGTGGTTTTGTTATTGTTTGTGGTGGTTTTGGCCGTTTACATTTATTCCTTTCTCCTGATTTTGAAGAGATTAAAGTTAAAATGTTGGAAAGTGCTAGTGTTAATTTAGGTATAACAATAAAAGTATTGAGTACGCCGATAACTTTGGAAGATTTCCAAATTCAAAGATTCGGCAAATTTAGGTAAATTCATCTAATTAGGCTTAATTAATTGTTAATTGATTGTTTTAATTGTAGCGACGATGAACATTTAACATCAGTCTCTGAATTTGCTGTTTATAAAGTCCACAAAACCCGACATTCGGAGCCTATGCGAAGAACTCTATGTCTATCTGAAACTTGCCTATTAGAAAGAGATCCACAAACTTATAGTATTTGTACATTACGACCATTATCAGATGTTTTTGCTTTAGTTCGAGACAATAACAATCCACAATTATTCAATATTGAATATATTAATGGACTAATTAGAACTTATATGGCAACAGATCGGTAAATATTAATCGATAATTTGTTAAATAAATCACTAAACTAATCACAAATTCTAGAGATTCTCTATTAGCTTCGTTATTAGATGGAGTTAGAGCTTCTGGTAATCGTGATGTTCATGTAATAATGTTGCCAACTGAACGTGGTCTACGTTTAGGACCGTTACATTTGCCTGTTGAAGAAGAAGCTGAAAGTTTACATGTGAAATTTTTACAAAATCCACCACCACGACATTCATTTATTGAATGTGTACGTCGATTTAATGCAAATATTCCTTATAGTGGTCTTCTATATAGTGTTACTCAAGATGTAATATCATTTGTTTAATTCAATTTCAATATTTATAAATAATTATAATTTTTTAGGGAATTTTCTCTGAAAATAAAGAAAAATTAATAACGGCAGCTTTGCAGGCGTTAGTTCAAAAAGAAGGTGACCAACGAACTATCTCATCAGTTGATTTAGAAGCACAATTTCATGCCTTAAGACGTTTAGTCGCTAGTAAAGTCGGTTATGCCGCTTTCACAACTTTACCAGGGTATTTTATGATTGTTCTGGAATTTTAAAAATATAATAGCAATTGTTTTCGATTTAGTTTTAGAGAAGCAATTGGTTATAAAGTTGTATCAGCCTTAAAACGTGATAATTACGGTTTAACTCATGCTGCTATTGATATGATTTGTGCTTTAATGCATCCAATGCATGAAGATTACGATCTTCGACAAGAGCAATTAAATAAATCATCATTACTTCAAACTAAAGCTTTCCTTGAGAATTTATTGAATATGTGGACGACTCATATTGTAAATTCTTTTATATATTTTTCTCAATTCTTATTTCTGAATTATTTGAATTTTAGGCTCAAGGAACTGGAGCTTTAGTTGTGTCAGCAATGCTTGATTTTTTAACATTTTCATTATGTGTTCCATATAGTGAAACAACAGATGGTAAACATTTCGATACACTTCTAGAAATGGTTTCCGATCGTGGTCGGATGTTGTTTCGATTATTTCAGGTAAAATTTATTAATTGTTATCGATTGAATTTATTGAAAATATAAAAATTTCAGCATCCTTCTATGGCAATTGTAAAAGGTGCCGGTTTAGTAATGCGTGCTTTAATTGAAGAAGGTGAAGCTGAAGTAGCGGCAAAAATGCAAAATTTAGCTTTAGCAGAAGGTGCATTACCACGTCATCTATTAGCCGCTTTATACACTCAAGGATCAGATGGTCGTTTATTAACCCATCGACAATTATCGCGACATTTAGTTGGTTTATGGATAACCGGAAATCCAACAGCTATGGGTCTTTTGAAACGAATAATGGTTAGAATTTTGATTTTCTATATTAAAAAATTTCTTATATTTTCTCAAAAATAGCCAACAGGTTTGATAAGTTTCTTGGACTCACCTGATAAACTACCAGATGAAGCCCATGAACAAGAATTATTAAATCATCGTGATAATTTGAAAATGGCCCAAGATCATGCTAATAAAACAAAAAAAAATCCAAATTGGGCTATTGTTGAACGACAATTTAAACAAATGGAAAAACGTGTTGAACATTATACAAATTTAGCATTACAACATTGGGGTGCACGTGTCGGTATAACATTAGAACGTAAAGAAAAAATTAAAGAACGTCCAATTGTATTGCGACGAAGACGTGAACGTATCAAATCTGAAGCTAATTGGTCATTATTTTATTGGAAATTCAATCAAGATCATGCTCTTTCGAATTTAATTTGGAATCATAAAGTGAGATATTCATTATTTTATACAGTTTTTTTCTAAAGATTTTGTAATTATAGACTAGAGAAGAATTAAGAAGTGCCTTAGACAATGAAGTGAGAATGTTTGCATCTGATCGTGAATTAGCTGGTTCAGCATTAGTTGCATGGAATCATCAAGAATTCGAATTACATTATCAATGTTTAGCTGATGAAGTTAAAATTGGTGATTATTATTTAAGATTATTATTAGAAATGGATGATAACAATGATGATTCACCAATACGTAGATCATATGAATTTTTTAATGATCTCTATCATAGATTTTTATTGACAAATAAAGTTGAAATGAAGTGCATGTGCCTTCAAGCTATGTCCATTGTTTATGGTAGATATTATGAAGATATAGGCCCTTTTAGCGACACCAAATACATCATAGGAATGCTAGACAGGGTATAATTTATTATAAAAATATTTTAAATTATCCAAATTTATATTAATAATAATATTATAGTGTGTTGATAAAATGGAACGAGATCGTTTAGTTATTTTCATAAACAAATTAATTTTACACCAAAGAAACGTTAAAGATATCATCGATTCAAGTGGTATTAGAATTTTAGTTGATTTGATGACTTTAGCACATTTGCATACATCAAGAGCTGTTGTTCCTACACAAACTAATGTTATAGAAGCCGGTCCTGGAATGGAACATATCGTAGAAAAAGACTGGTATTATAATACTGAAAATACAAACAAAGTAGGACCTGTCAGCTTCCAAGAGGTAATTCTACTAGTTTCTCTATTGTTTTATTATTGAGAATTATAATTTTTTTTGTTATTCAGATGAAAGAATTATTTAAGAAGAATACAATAAATCACCGTACTAGATGTTGGGCAATAGGCTTAGATAGTTGGAAAACTGTAAGTCAATTACCACAATTGAAATGGTGTTTATTAGCAAAAAGTAATCCAGTATTAAATGAAAGTGAATTAGCAACATATATATTGAATATATTGATAAAAATGTGTGAATATTATCCTAGTCGTGATGCAGATGATGCTATAATAAGACCACAACCGAAAGTTAAACGTCTATTATCGGATAATACATGTTTATCACATATTGTACAATTATTATTAACATTTGATCCAATATTAGTTGAGAAAGTTGCTACATTATTATGTGAAATAATGCGTGATAATCCTGAAATATCCAAAGTTTATTTAACTGGTGTATTTTATTTTATTTTAATGTATACAGGTAGTAATGTTTTACCTGTTGCTAGATTCTTGAAATTAACACATATGAAACAGGCGTTTAAATCAGACGAGGTAATTGCAATTGTTTTTGATTCGAAATTTTAAAAGTATCTTATTGGTTGTTTTAGTCAACTTCTGATATAATGCAACGTAGTATTTTGGGCCAATTATTACCAGAAGCAATGGTCAATTATTTAGAGAATCATGGTGCTGAGAAATTTGCACAAATTTTCTTAGGTGAATTCGATACACCTGAAGCAATATGGAATACAGAAATGCGTCGTATGTTAATTGAAAAAATTGCAGCTCATATAGCTGATTTTACACCGAAATTACGTAGTCATACAATGGCCCGTTATCATTACATACCGATACCGGCAATACGTTATCCACAATTAGAACGGGAATTATTTTGTAATATATTCTATTTACGTCATTTATGTGATTTACAAAAATTTCCAAATTGGCCTATATCAAATCCTGTGAAATTATTAAAAGATGTATTAGATGCATGGAAAGCGGAAGTTGAAAAGAAACCACCGACTATGACAGTTGAAGAGGCTTATAAAAGTTTAGGTTTAGATGGGAATTATCAAGAAGAAGCTATAATAAGGAAGGCTTATTATAAATTAGCTCAGCAATATCATCCG
>JAZBGZ010000171.1:18752-39351 GCA_037414795.1 Stenodera caucasica | reverse complement strand
TCTCATTCTCGTGTACCATTTAGATCTCTAATCTAAATTGGGCTAAATTTCGGTGTTTAGAAAATTTCACCAACACCTGCAGCCCTCTGACGACCGCAACATTTAGACGAGCGAAATGATGTTCAAAAAGCGAATAATAAAACTTGCTATATCAAATAAAAAAGTTACTTTTTGTAAACATTTTATTTTATTTAAATCTGGCAATTTTGACAAACTCCACTTTGATGTCGGCGTAAGTGTTGTTTCGAGCGATCGTAAAAAATTTTATGCGAATATTAAAAAATTTAAAATTCTAAAATCCAGCCGAAAACGCCAGTTTTCCCACAATTGACAGCAGTTGAAAATCGCGCACATTCGACGAAATCTCGTAAAAATATTTATGTGAATTTTTTTGGAAAAAATTCGGTCTTCTGGCCGTATTCACCGCGCTTGGGAACGTGATCGCAGGTGATCTGTGTCGGTCACAGTCTGGAGAAATAATCGGCCATCGTGTACGAATAAACATTTCGGCCCATACACGCCTCTTATTGTCATTCATCAAAGTTCAGGTGCGTACACCCGTACTTCCTTCGTGCATGTTGGCGAAACCAGCGGCGGTCCGTTATTCGCCAAAACCGCAAATCCGTCACAATCACAACCGAATCTACACCGTACTCGATTTCACAATGTATACGCCATAATTTGATTATTTCACAAGATTTGGATGATTATTATTGCTAGTTGGGCGATTTTCGCAGTGGAAATCGCGATCGCATCGCAGACGCCTATGATGGTTGCAGTCAGAGGGTGCATACTTCACGGTTTCCAGTCGGTTTTATTGCTGTCTGCATTTTTGGTATGCAATTTTACGCAACAAAGTCCGGATAAATTGGATTCAAATCGAAAAACCGACTACTCGTAATTATAGGTTATCTGCGTTTTTCATGATGATGATGATGATGATGATAATAACAATGTTGAAAGAGTTTAGAGTAAAATTGTCGAATCTCGGTACAAAGTGAGTACGTCAGTATTGTGTAATTAATGACTAACGCTATTACAAATATAGAACGCACGTGTCTCAAAACACAAAAACTTAGCAGTCATAATATCGGTATTCATTTATTTCTCTTAAAAAAAGAAACAAAAACAATAATCGTGTAAAATAGAATAAAATCACTAGGTTAAGGTCAACTCAATCAGAGTACGTAATTATTCGGAATGTAGATGGTTCGATTAGTTTTTGTATTAAGTCTCTTTGGCTTGGGTACCTGGCCCGGCTGGAAGCCCAATTCCATGATTATTATTTCTCCATCATCATCATCTTCTCATCGAGCAGGACATAAAGGTACCCACATGGAACAGACGGAGGCAGGTATCGAATATCTTTTGAACATTCGGCCTTCTCTTATTATTCGAGCGCTGGTACCCATATTTATTATCATCAGCTGCACCAATTAAAAAATCACCTTGTTCAATATAATGATATTGTTGATGATTGTTTTTTTTTTTTGTTTATTGCAAAATTGACCGGCCATATATGTATGTTGTACTTAAATTGGAATTGGTTATTGTGTGTATATGTAATATGTGTACGTCTGGAAAACCGCATTTTGTCACGGCACACGCCACTAGAAACCAGTTTCTCTTTTAAATTTTCAATAATAAATCTACATTAAACAGTAAACAATAAATAATCATCGATGGCCGTTTCGAGATCATGTAGCAATAATCATAAGTACCTTATACGTTGTAATGGAAATATTTTTATTATTTTCCAACGGCATCTGTACGAACAGGAGGAAATTACCTGAAATTGAAAAAAATTAGCACCTTGACGATCGGAAGGCACACATGGTGACCGTACCATCCAAACAATATGAAGAGGATACCCTCGAGTTATTTAAGGAAACACACCACCATATAATGAATGAGTGTGTGTGTTTGTGCGGTTTTCACCTGTTGATCAGCTGCTGCTATTCTTCCATTACCGAATAACCTGGAATTGTTTTCAACCAATAACTAACCGCAAATATTCAACAGTCTTGACGGCTGTAAAGGGAATTTCCGTGCTTATCATCAACCCAAACTAATTACGGATCGTGGACATCTGATAGGGAAATTCTTCTAGAGAACATCGACTGTTAGTGTTATGCAATTGAAATTGTAATTTATTATATATTTGGACGAAAAACGGCCCTCCAGCTAGCCGAAAAAATAAACTGAGCGATCGATAATTATTGCCGGAGAAGACGATGAAAAGTCGAGCTATTCGAGGGAAAATTGCTCCACCATCATCTGTCAATAATTCCCTTTATAGCGATATATCAGCTAGTCCGGGACCGACGATATTAATTATCGCGAAAATATCAAAATTGTATCCGATCGAATCGGGCCTGATCTCGATTTATCTTAGTTATAGATTTTTCGCAATTATCTCGAAAATTTTAAATTTTAGAAAATAATTACGAAAAAGTTGATATTTTATGAATTTCCTCCAAAAACAACTCTCACTATTACAAAAAATCACCTTAATGATCATAAATCATTCTATTTTATTGGATGACGCAAAAATATTTATACATCATTTGTCCGAAATGATTTGATTTCGAACAAAATCTCGACCGTATTTGAGAAACAAAACAAGATGCATCATCTTCATTGTATATTAATAGTGAAATTGAGTTCGGCCCACCCGTGATTATTTTTGGGGCTTTTATTAACTCATAATTGAACGAAAATCGAGGAAATTTCCGGCATCTCTATTCGCTCCACTATTCAACTGAAATATTTATTATATCGAAATTGGGGAACCGGGACGAATCAGTTCTGTTTTGTGAAATCGGCGGAGTTTTTCGTATAATGTGAATTTCGATTAAATGGATGCGACATCGATATGGCGTCGATAATTACGGTATTTTCGGTGTAATAAAAAGCTGAATAAAACTGAGAACAATTTAACAATGTTGATGCTATGCGTAGATAACATTTAATTATAATAATGCCTCTGTTCGGGAACGGAGCATTAACGGACACCACTGTGCGGAACGATCGTCTATTATTTTTATTTATTATTTTTTTTTGTGTTATTTCGTGAAAATTGTTTCGCCTCTAAATTCTGTTGATTTAAGGCGCTTTCGTACGAATTATTATTTGAAAAATAGACTTTGATATAATCAGAGAGAATTTCGTATTTATAAATTATACAATGTTACAAAATGTTTTATTTATATATTTCGGTATTGCGCCGTTTGGGGGAATCTAGGCTTCCGTTTCTATTGGGGGCGGCGACACTTGTACTATGTGACAGTTTGTATACAATGATTGAACGACTATCCGTACCTTTGTAATAAATTGATTGAACTCCCTACTATTGTTCTATTAAATTATTATTAGTGCGAAGTAAAATCGCAAGAATGCGACTTATACAGGGTGTAACAATAGTTAAATGACCGCAAAAATATCAAAATTGGATGCTTATCTGTTTTGTTTCGCTTCCGTTTCTAGGCGATTTAGGAGGAGGAAATGTTGGAATAATTCGCGATTGAACAATTCGAGTACAGCCTGTATATTAATATAGAGGCGACAGGTGATTTCAGCGAGTGGGCTGTTGCGGCACGTGGCGGCACACCAACCTGCCTCCTGTTATCGGCTATTAGCATATCAATTAATGGACCAGCTGTGGCTGTGAACTAGACACGTGTTTATACATAAACCGCTACTTCGTTACGGAGAGTAATGAGCGAGTTGGATTAAAAAATAATCAAAAAAAAATATATAGAGAGAGATTGGGCAATTTGGTGCGTCCTTGGTGGAGTTTTCACCTATTAGATACAGATTATTATGAATTATCGCCGGTTTTGTGGTCGTATCATAATTTTATTTTACTACCATAAAGAGGAGCAATAGATCAAAGTGAGCCCATAAAAAATCCAGTTCCGTTGTTTTTGTTATTTTAACGTTTTTAGATAGAGCAAAACAAAAAAAAAACGATAATCGTTCAACTGATTAATTTCATTTTGACAAATCTTGAAAGTATCACAAATTTGAAAGTCATAAATTCACAACAAATCTAGTTTGATTCATATGATTTAAACTAATAAATCCTTGTTATCCTTTCAACGATTTCAACATATTTTTTTTTTGAATCGTTATATAATGGGTTCTTGACTCTCTAAAAGATGATAGAAAAAAAAATGACGTGGACCGATAAGCACGAAATTTAAAGACAAACCGCAACATTAGAATTCCACACTTTTTATCTTGTTGTTCTTATTAACAAGCAATAAATGTACGAAACGGAAAAAAAAGTCTTAGAGGAATATTTGACCCGGAGTAAAAATCCGGATTCGAGGACGGTGGAAAAAACTACGCGTGCTTTGCGATTTTCTCATTTTTCCAAAATTCTATATTTTATATTCGGATAAAATTATGTCCAAAACGCTGTCAAATTTCCAATCAAACTTTTGTAAATTTGTTCTATTAACTTTCCCATTTATTATGTAATTTCCGTTAGTAACTCATCCGGATTTTTTCCGATCTACAGTAATGAAGATGAGGGGATGATTCGAATTTCGTGTGCCATAATTGGCCGAAACAGTATATTTTGTTGGGCTTGAATTTGAGAAAAGCGCATTTCCCGATGAATTTTCCAACGCCCATATTCAATCTGTTATTGAGTCGTCCAATTGAGGTTCTCATGAGAGCAGCCTCCTTGATGACTTTCTAGTTTGGAAAAGGGTCAAACTGAACCGGGATTATAGTGATGAGCTTTCATTACACAATAAATCTGTTGATGACTTTCAGTATTCTGCTCTATCATTCCTTTAATTATAATCTGGTGAAATTTAGAAATTATATTTTCTATATCGATTGAAAATCGACTATGATGAGTGTTCCAAGAGGCAAACATCGACATAAATCTCCATCTATATTTTTGTGGGGTAGTTATCCTTATTGTTATCTTTTTGGACCGATTGTCAATTGGGTGATTCCAATCAAAAACGACTCGAATAAACGTCCAATAAAGAGATCGAGATGGAGATAAAACAATTATTCAATTTTTCTCCATATTGTGCAAGATTCTATAATAATATTAACAGTAATTACACTTTAGTAATTTTTATTGATTATTGTTCAGTTTTTGAAGCAGTAATTAACATTTAAATGGAATTCCCATAAAACTATAGAAATAACATTTCAAATTAATCAACTCGAAAATTAAATAATATAATTACACTACAACATTGAAAAATTTATCGAATTACGAAAGTTCAATATTTATAGTCGCTTTTTTCGGAATTCTATAAAATTAACTATAATTTTGAAGGCATATGATCAATTGAAACGATTACACCTTGTCAAATTTGTAGATTTAGATCAAGGTGCTGGAATAATCAGGCCCTAGTTAGATTATAATTTGTAAACAAAACGTTCCTTGTCTAATTGCTTAGATAATTATAACGTTCTGCACATTAAATTATTACAACAAATAATAATAATAATAATTGTAACAACAGTGAAGTGGGGAAGAGAAACGACGAGAATAAAACAGTCCAGTTGGATCGTCCATTATATTAATATAGGAATCACTGGTATGGAAAGATGAGTATGTGAAAATACCTTTTTCTTCTCGATAATAATCAGTCATTATCGTTATTATTATAATGAAAATTCCCTCGTATTTATCATCAATTTCTCCAACTAGAAAACTGTTATTTATTCGTAGTATTTTTTTAGGTTATTTCACAATAGTTTCCTTTACGTTTTCAGGTTGATATTTTTGTTTTATATTCGATATTGTATGCATGTCGACTGGCCACATTTTAATGGGGAAAAATTGAACAAAACTCCGACAATAATTTCATTAGAAGGATAATAATAGCAGCACCGCAGTGGTTGTTTATTTTTTTTTTCTATACCCTACTATAAATATCTTTCCCTATATAATAGGGACCTATAGAAAATGGCCCTTTTATTTACCTGATAGAAACACGAGCTGTTGTAAATTTGTCGAAATTTCTTATTTATTCTGAACAGTTTGCGTGCCAATGTATAGAAAGAACGAATTTAATGACTTGCCCGTTGAACAGATGGCGCTGTTCGTATTCGTTCCAGGGGGTGGTATTCGAACTGAAAGAGCGGCGATGGTTGCGGTAATGCTACCCTTTTAAATAAATTGACGCTGATATAGCTGGTAATTAAAGAGTTTTCAGTTTTTTTTTTCAAAATAATTATAGTTAAAGAAATAACACACGGTTTGATAATTTCAAACTGGAAATTTCCTAGAAACTTTACGTACTCAATTTGAATAAATACTGTTGAATAATTGCTTCACAACGAATTAACATAGCAAGCTCTGTCGGCTGAAACATAGTTCTTTTCGCTTCAATTATAGAATTCGATGGAAAATTTATGGGTCGCGTGGCGAAAATCGATAATATTTGTAAAATTCATCTATCAGCTATATTGAAAAATTCAAAATGAAAAGGCTCACAACTTTTCCTCGGAATAAAATATACGAAATATTGAACATCAACCCACATAATTTCTATATTTTAAATAATGAAAAAACTCCTTATTAAATCATAACGGGGAATTATTGAGAATTTCCGGATATTTGTAACATGAAGAACGGCAATGTCGATTTCCAACCCTCTCGTGTGCTTTATTTCGACAATTATTAGGAGTCAATCACCCCTTGAACTATCATCACAATTATTGTTATGTGAAAATCAAGATTATATAATATAAACTTATGGTAGTAGAACCTTATTTTTTCTAACAAGATTTTATCGAAATGAACTATTTTGATGTCTTTTGGTCGACTTGGGAAAGTGTTTTGCGAACTTCAATCGTAGCCAATAAAAAAGTTTTGTTCGATAAACTCGATTCTCTGCAATATTTCGATTTTGCTTGTTTAAAACTGGAAATAAGGGCTTCGAACATTTTCAAAAATATCCAGCATTTTTTTCTAAATACATCCAACAAAACACAATTCAATACTCCACAAATCTCGAGACTAAAAACGATAATAATATAAAGTATCCTTATTTTTTGCTTATTTAACGATTTTATTGAAATCAGAGACAGATTTGCTTGTTTATTGTCGTTATCAGCTAACAGTTATTCGAAAATTTCGATGACTAATTTTCAACAAATTCAGCTCGTTTTGCGGATAAGGATTGATGCAGATGGTGTTTTGTAATTCAAATCTCGAGTCGATAGATTATCTTCCGGTTGGGAAACTGCTCGAAATCGTCAATTGCATCCAGTCTCGATTTTCGGAAGTTTTCCAACTTTTCATTTGAATAGGAAAAGGCTATCAGTTACTAATGTAATTAATTGACGAGTTCTGTTAAGTTTGCTAGAGATACATGTCACTTCAATATATGTATACTTAACGGCCCTTATCTCTCGCTTTATCTCAACCATCTGCCCTATCCGGCCATCTTTGTCTATTTATTTTACTTATTCAGAAGCTGAGTATAGTTGTACAACTTTATTGAGCGCTTGCGGGAGTTGAATTTAATTCGAACTCAGATTTAGTTGGATCGCAGATTAAATCGTAAGATGATTCGAATTCCATTGTTTTTCTCTATTCGAATTTATTTTTGATTTGTTCCATCAAGTCCTCAATTGTCGCCCTACGTTTCTCATTGCCTATTTGTAGATAATTCCACTACGAATTGGGCAATTTGTCAAAATTAATTGCCCCTTTTTCTTCTCTTTCTCTCGATCTACATGACTGTTCGGGCTTTCATTTATTTTATTTTGGTATTTTCATCATTAAATTATAGTGTTACTGTTGTCAGTAATTAATTGTTACAGTTGCGCTTATTTATATTTGATTGGAAAAAAATAATTGTTTATTTTGACAGGAAACAGAGTAAATTGATAATTTCGAAATTTTATGAAAAATCACCAGTGGGCGATTTTTCATATCGAAATTAAAACAACTAGCAGGATAAAAATAAATCAAAAGTTAAAGTTGTCCACCCAACAAAATCTGTTTGATGTCGTCAATCGTCCCCGATGTATATTTGAGGAAATGGAAGGGAAACTAGACGAAAATTAATTATCTTTCCACCTCGACATATGTATCGTGGCTTTATCTACAAACTAGATGTACCATAAAACTGGATGACTATGCATAATTTTCTATTTTCATTAACATTAATAATAACGTTGAAAAATCTGATTTAGTTGTGAAATAATTGTGAAGATTACAAATACGAGAATTTCAGCCTCTTGAAAATGGTCGGAGCCAGCTGATATAGAAACAGCTGATGGTAAATAATCGTGTGACGTCACAGGATCCGCATGTTTCCTGTCACCTGGTCTTCGCCTGCATTCCTTACGTGGCGCAGGTCTCTCTTTTTTAACACCCCAATATATGGGTCATCAAAAATCTCATCTAGACTTATCAGAATTGTCCCAATGGTAAAATAAAAATAAAACAACCGAAAGAAGAAAAAAAACAACAACAAGGGAGAGAGATAAAAGCGAATAAATCAACACCTTATCTTTACACTATACAGTTTAACAACATGGGAAAATGTTGATTTATATCGGGAAAAACAACCACCGGAGTTAATAAAATAGTTATCTATAGTGGAAGGATAAAATAGTCAATAAATAAATAAATAAATAAATAAGAAGAATAAGGGATATTCACGGAATATAACGGAAAAGCGGCACCCTACGGGGGTGTTATAGCCAGGGGCGCCACCATATGAGCTGCAAATCATCAGCCGGAATTCCTAAACGCACCCGTTTCCGGTTCTGTATATATAAATCCATTGCCGGATCTGCCAGATTGTCTTTACGGCACGAAGAAAGCTCGCAATTAATGGAAAAACAATTATAATAAAAGCCGAATTGATACGTGCTCCCTTTCACCGATTATTTGAGCCGATGAAATATCGGCTTTTTCCTGCTTAAAATTCGGTTATATTGAAATTGCTTCGACGCTGCCTGTCCTCAGGTGTTTGGTCGTAACTTCAACAAAGTGGGATTATGTGGGGACAAGAAGTTTCGTATGAATTTACTCAAAAGTCGATGTATATATCTTCCATTATATACATATATTTAAGGGTCGTAAACGGGAAACGTTTCCGGTATGTCGCTTGTGAAAATATTTTCCAAGGACACTGATGCGTTGAAGAAAAACAGAAAAACAATGACTAGAATCGCAAACTTAATGTTTAAAACAAAAGCGGTTTTTTTTTGGACCATCAAATCTTTATTTTCCAATAATTTTATTTACAGCCTTTTCAGTTCATGCAGATTTACGGCTTTTCCACTTTACTGAACTTTATTTATACCGATATTTTCGTGTTCCACATTTTCATCTTTCCTTATTTGTATAGATAGATGATAAAACGGAAATAATCCCCAACAATTTCTAATAATTGTTCGACGATAATTTCAGAGTTTGATTGTGATTAGATTGAAGTCAGTCGAAAAATTGTCAATCAAGATAGCGATCGAGATGGAGATTACGTCAAGAAATACGATTACGATCTGTTTAGTCGAAATTCTTCAAGATTTCTTATAATTGCAGTTCGAAAGGTCAGCATAATTTTTTTTTCCGAATATTCACAGCTATAAAAAATTAATTCTAAATTTAGATATTTCCGATTTCTCTCCGAAATTGGACAGGTGTAACTACACGCAACCATTTGGATATGAACAAATTACGATAATTACGATTGTACGACAAATTTGTTTACTTTTAATTATTTATTCATCCACCAAACCGAATTATTTGGGATTAAAGAGAACGTTTGTGATCCCATCCGAATATCGCTCCAATTCCGTATAATCATAATTATATAAAGCTAATTTACAATTGATAATGGAGCACTCTACAGAGCGAATTTCGTGAATTTCAGTGAATAAAATCAATTGTGGTTTTTGAGTCGCGACTCGATTACAGTTTTTCGATTGATGACTCACCCCGATTCGGTGATTTGGCTCACCATAATCTTGATCTTGATTGTGATCATCGTTAATTATTCCACGGTTTTTCCACTCAACTATATTGTTTTATTCTCAGTAATTCATTATTTCCGATAAACTAGAATTATTGTATTAGTTTTCGAAATGACAAGGGAGGCGAAATTAATCATAAATATAAACACGCAACATTCTAAACAATAACTTTATCCAATATTTATAATTTTTCTATGAATTAATTGGCGTTTATTGTTCGTTCGTATAAAAACGGAAGATGAAAAGTTTCATGATAATAAATAAAAACAATATGTAATTGAAATAAATTCAATTATAATTTGCGGTGGATAATAAATGAATGATTATCGTTAAGCTAGAGGCGATTTTCACAAAACTGATCAATATTCATTAGACTTATTGAAACGTTATTCAATTTTCCCCAATACAATTTTTAATTCAGGTTTTCTATAATAAATAATAACATAAACTAATTAAGACAACTTGATTCTTTTATAATGCAATTATTATTATTATTATTATTATTATTATTATTATTAACAATATGTAGCGGAAAAATCAAAATTAATTTCGTTTTTATTATTAAGTCAATTTGAACGAATTTCAACAATTGTTGTAATAATGATAATGATAAATAATAATTAGTTCGGTTACTATTGGCCGCTCCCGATTTACATAAAATTTATTTATTAAGTCCGGAATGTGTAGACAAGCACCAAAAACAAATTACTATGTCCGACCATAAATATAGAAATAAATTAATAAAGATACAGGAAACATACTGGAACAATTGAAATTTTCAACCGTGAATGAGTGAAACGATGGGAATGGTTTGTTAAAATTTCAAGAATAAAAAACTAATAATATAACCGGCTAATGAATATTTTATGGAAAACGAAATTTCGATTATAATATTATTTCGGTGTTAAAACAGCAATCATCACATAAAACGTGGACGAGACGTCGACAAAAACGACAACAACAACAACAACAACAACAACAAAAAACAACACCAAAACCGCCCAATTTAGGCACGGTTTTCGGTAATGATACATCCAAAAATTACCAACCATTTCCTGGAGAATTAAACTATTTCTTTAACGAACCATCGCCAGTTTTTTTATCTTTTTGACAGAATCTCTTTTCTCTATTTTCGTTGTTGTTGTTGTGATTGCCAGATATAGAAAACATGAAAAGTGAATTTCGTTGTAGCAGGACTAGGTTTGGAATCGGACACGGTCCAACAATTCGTACAGTTGAATTTCGAAAAATAATCCCAATTATATACGCTCGTATTTATCGACGTAATTAACAACGGAATTTACGATGATTCTCCAGCAATTAGCATGAAAATGTTTTATTTATAAGGCTTATTGCGTCGGCTATAATGAGCGAATTATCGAAATTGTGTCGAATTATTTATGGTTATAACGAGCAAATAGCGCAAGCTGTGCGTTTTTAGCGTAATTATAGCGATTAGGGTTTTTATAGGTCAGTGCGGTGCGTCCTGGAAGGATGCGGGCGTCTTGTTATTGTTTGCAATTTAAGCGGATAATTCGAACAGGTGTTGGATTCGTAACACTGTGAAAATCGACTTTCTACAATACAGGAGTCTCTTTCAGTTTAGCTTTAAAACGAAAGCTATCGATCGATATCGCTCTCTAATTAATTCATCGGAAATAATTACCAATTAATCTAGCAACAAGTACGGTGGGAGAAATTCAATAATTGTAGTGAAATCGCTTCAATAACATTGGTAATGAATAGTGGCCCTTTTGTAGGAAATTCGGGGAATTAGGCCCTCAAGTCAACAAGATTGATGTGATGCCATTAAAGCCCTTAGTGTATGGATATATTCAACTAGCTAGCATAAAGTTTATGCGTAGGCAGTTCCATCGAACGCATCCACGGTTCGGTGGACTAAGCAGACTGGCACATCTTGAACAGAGAGGAAATAGATTAAAATAATCTTATGTGGCGGCAGACCATAAAACAAATTATCATCGACTAGAGAATGACTGGCTAATGGGCCGATACGCCACCTACAAATCCAACATACATTAGTAGTTGGATATTGTTAGAATTTAAATGCTGTGGATGTTATTATAAGTTCAACGACGATTACAACCCTCAAGCCGAATCGCGTATTAATTATCCTCGAAAAGGATCTGGGGCCCGTTTGCGAGTCGTTGTCGCGACTAAATGCGCCATTTTCGAGCCATCCCCCGCATAATTAACCGAATCTCGTTCAATTCACACACTTTAGAAGAAAAAAATAATAATTTCTCCATGACTATTAAGCCGCCCTTGTAAAAGCATTGGGACATTAACGAAGACCTTCACTAAACTCGGTTATTAAATTAAATTAAAAAAAATATATAGGTGAATTACGAAACTAGAACACAATTGATCCACAATTAGCCTCAACTAGGTTAGGTATTTACTTAAAATAATAATAAACAAAATTTTGAAATTGACTCGAACTTTAGATAATAATCGACGAATCAGGTCAAATTTTGTAATTGTTCATTTACGCCGCTACAATTTTTTTTAGTTATTGTAAATAATAACTGATAAGAGTTCGATTTAATTAAATAATCATTTAGCATAGTATCGAGTTGTTTGTCTTTATCGCTACCTGCATCGTACAGGAAATGTTCAAGTCGGGAAATGTTTTCCTCGGTTTAATTAACGTCCATAACAACATTGCCTTAATTTATCTATAAGTAGACATTGCGAATGAGAAAAAAGCTATATTTACAGCGCAGTTTCGAATATCTTTAAGTAATTGAATATTAGAAAAACCTTCATCGTAGATAGAAAATCCTTAAATTAACTTTTCCGCTACTATATTGTATATTTATGTGTCTTTGAAAAGTCGATTTCTAGTCTCCAGACGCATAGTGGTTGAATAATTTAGCGATGGCCAATGTCCATTTAGTTTTAATGGTTTCTAGACGTAAATTTCGTTATAAACTCGACCATTTCCTCGGAGATGGGATCTACCAAGAATGCTGTTGTTGGTTGTTTTTTTCCTCTTCTCCAAGTTGTTGTGTGTTTGTTATACATGAAAAGGTAGTGTAAAGAGAGAAAAAGCTCGTCTTGTATCTATAATAGGGACGAGTAAAAAAGCTGTCGTTTCTCCCGCACACCTGGGATATATTACGTGAAGTAGGACCCTGTTCTTTGAAAAATTCCCAGAACTCTTTTCATTATTACGACCCGGTTATATTGACATCAGCTGGGCCTTTACAAAATCTCCAAGGTGAATAGGCCAAGGCTATAAAGCGAGCTTTATCGAAGAAAGGCCGTTATAGTCGACGGAAAATTACCATTTCAATTATTTTTAATTTTACTCGAATCAGAAATGATTGAAACTGCTCAAATTCCGATTCGGTCCAGGTAGAATTCGGCTCATTCATATCTTGGTTAGTGATCGAAAATTGAAGTTATACGGACCACTTTAATCTATAGGGGGCGTTGTTGTGAGTGAACGTTTTTTTTTTTTTTTCTTCACCAAATATAAATTCAATGTTCGGCATCTTTTTTCGAAATGACACATACTCACAATATATACGTGACATGAAGATCGTAAAGATGTACGTGACCAAAGATTTTTTCCAATTGGTTTTTGTGGCCGCATGTAATATATTCATCATTGGAACGTGTCCATGAAAATTCACCGGAAGATATGCTGAATTTCGGGACAATACGACCGATAATAAACCGGAAAATTTATTTCAATTAAACATAAAAGCGATGTTGGTTTTATTTCGATTATTATTATCAAATTATGTGGTATCGATATACGAGTTGACTCACCCTTTTTTTTTTGTTTTTTTAATTATACGATTGTTTATTGTTGATTTTATCGAAAACGACAATTACAGTAAGGACAAATTATATTCCAACGCTGTTATTGTCAATATTAAAATTTATACCGACGATTTTCCGATTTCTCATTATTATTAAAGTTGCGAGTCTCAAGCACTTTCGCCCGCTAATAATTCATCGCACTTGTTCTATTTTGGATTGTCTCCCATCTCTACATATTCTTGCTCATATACAGTTTACAATTTTCCTCGATTTATTTGTGAATTTTTCATTTGATCTGTTTATTGTATGATTTTTCATTATTATCCCATTTTCTCGCATCTCCAATTAGAATGTTTTGAAATATTCAACGAGCTGCTCCATATACAGATTGTTCCACCCAATTTAGAGGCATTCAACCGACTTCTATACCGACATGTAGAAATTGGAGCCTTTTATCAAGCTGTCTAAATTCACAACTTTAGTGATAGTTGTCTCTGTCGAATTCTATGCGACTTATACGAACTGAGCTTTAGTCGGACAGAGAGCTATTTAGATTCCATAGAACTAATAAAGAATCTAAATTAGGAGTTTTTTGGGGCCGGCCCTATGCGCCGACTTGCTTTGTCCCTAGTGTATATAACACATGAAGTTGATCACTATATTTCGTACCTCTAGAGATGCGTCTGTTTCTCTCTAGCGCATATTTTTCTTTTGAAGGAGAGACCTTAGATCGGTTGAACTGCCAGCATCCACTCTCCCAGAGCGCCTTTTTAAAGAATAAATGGCAAAAAGTCGACATCGCTTAATTATAAGTTAGGGAAAAGTCCATATTCCAGAAGTAACTTGTTAAGAATTTTGTATGTAGCTGACATTTGTGCTGTGGCGTTGTATAGAGTCGACTTTTTCGCTTTGAATCTTCTATACAGTCGAATAATTATTTTCAATTTAAAATATTAATGAAAAGAGAGTCGGCCATAATTTCTATAAATTTACATATTCTTTATTATGCTACATAAAACGAAAAGATAAAGATGACGATAAAGAGAGGGAGAGAGAGAATGTGGTGATAGTGCGGCGATAGAAACACTCCGATGACATCTACTTCTATAGAAATTTAAATTTGGGCCTGCATTATCTCGTAATCGAATCTCCACCCTTTCTTCTATACTTCTTCTTCTATTGCTGCACGAACCCTATACAGTTGATGTTGAATTCCGCCCTCACCACCGCCACTATAACACACAAAACTAAACCTCAGCGATTCTATAAGAAAAGGGTGAAATATTAATGAGTTGGGGTGGAGATGTCTTGAATTTCAAAAAGATAAATTAGCAACAACAACAACATAGTTTATTCGTTATTATTTTTGAATAATTACAACTTCGAATTTATACCAAATTATTCAATAGAGATAGAGATGCGAAATAAAAGGATTGCTTCAGGGACCAAGGTGACGCTTCGAACTTAGCAGCAGCAAAATGTACAGTTACACAGCAATCAAAGTTTGAAATTATTCAGCACTAGATTACGAATTCTATTCAAATGGAAATAACCCAACTCCACGTGCACAGCCCGATAATTCGCTATTCTGACATACTCAACATTGTTATAATCAGAACTGAATTTATTAAAATGTCCAATTTAAATTGTAATTATTTTTAATCTAGACAAATCTCAATTCGCGATTTTCGTTTCAAATTAAAGCCCACGATAAACACAGGTCAATTGATTGAATTGTGATCAATTCAAACAATTTTAATTATTATCGGTTAACATGATAGAATCGTCTGGAAATTCCTGCATCTCGATTAATTGGCCCGTAATCGAGAATTTCATGTCGTCAAAGCTGAAATTCAGCCGGAATTCAATGGAAAAGAAATTGGCCCCAGTCGCTTTGCGCCAACAATCTCCAATCAGATCGCTCCAAATTCTCCCTTTAGATAAATTTGCATAGATTTGCGCCAATAATTACAATTTGAACACAAAAAATAAATTTTGACTCCAACTCCGATTGGCCTTCAATCCAACTTGATATTCTAAAACTACCCTTAACGATAGTTGAGTAGGGAATCAGCGACTATACTCTTAATTCGAGTTATTTATCCCGCTTTAAGGCAGCTTAAGCCACTTCAGTTGATTGAATTTAAACAGGAAATTCGCTGATTTTCAAGCCTAATTCTTGGAATAGTCCCATCTCTAATACGAATTTTCGTCGTCAATTCCACTATCTATTTAGATAACATGAAATGGAAATATAAAACGAGATCCATATTGGATTGGTTATTTGATGCAAGAACTCTAACCTATGATTTCCGGCTCGTTAATGGAATCATACACACTAATGATTAGTCATCAATAAGAATAATATGTCCGTTTTTATAAGAAATTCGGTAACATATCCCCAATTTAAACAATAATATTGTATCGAATTTCTTCTAATTTCCTGACATTCCTATAATCAAACTAAATCTAATTAGTCATTATTAAGTTGGCTTTGATTCGATTGATCATCAATTATTTCGATATCGATTGTTGTAATAGTTGAATTTTTGATGATACACGTGTATTGCGAAAGTGTCATTGACTTAATTTAAAGCGAATTTGAATCGTGGATCGCTCCAATTCAGCCCTAATTTCAATTATAAGAGAATCAATTTCTAGAAAATTTGAATAGTTTCGTTTTAAATGAGCGTTGATTGAAATAAAAGTACCGGTTAAATTATCTTGTTAACGACTAGAGAATTGTTTTAATTGTTGTAATGTAATTCATATTTGTTGTTTGTTTGTGGAAAGTGAAAATCCACTTTATTATCAATGGAACATTCAGCATTTGTCATTTATTATCATAGCCTCGCCAACTTAGTGATCTGAAACAAACAATCACTATTTCACATTAGCTTAACAGATGTTAGATATGTCAGGTAATTGTAATGGTTTTGACTTTAATGAGGCTATTACTTGACTATTTCTAATTTCTATACGTTGATTTCGTTACTGATAATTAGGCGTAATTAGCACATTTCCCGTATATTAGCAGCAAAATAATAATAACGATATTTCCAAATATAAAATAATTTTTATTCTCAAATATAAATCTTATGTCGCAACAAAACTAATTATTTACTAGCCATGATTCATATCAATACTGGTATGTAAATTTGGAATTGTGGTGCAATTTTCTACAAATGTTGTCTAATTTATGAATTTGTGAAAAATACAATTGTAATTAAAATCTATTCATACTCCCACTATTACTATTGCTAGTTGCCTCCAAAAATAATAAAAAAAAAAAAATGTCCCAACAATAAATAACGGGTAATTAAACAAGCTTCGATATAGATCTCACGCAATATTGAGTTGAAATTATAATTGTTTTATTTCTCGGTTATATAATACAACTTTTGAGAACATTTCAAGTGCTTGTTATAAACGAATTCATTGCTGGGTTTTAATTGGGTTAAAGTCCGCGTACCGCACCGAACAACCCCTATTGAATTAATCGAAAACGAAACGTCATCGTTATCGAATGATCAGGTGAAATTAGCGTAAAAATTCCATAATTATCGACTAAGTTCTGCAGAAAAATGCAGATTTCGTGTCTGGTCGCGGGGTGATTGCAACCTAGTCGATCTAGTAGCCGAAATAGGGCCTTGAGAAATGTCCTCAGGTATTCCAGCGGTACGTTTGAAATTGATGTTTTATATTGACAATAGTCGGAATTAATTGGCCATAAAAACTAGAAGCAAACACCATAAATTTGTTAGCTATTGGAAATAATTTTGTAAAAATCTAATCAAATTCCCTTATAAACAAGCAATTTTAAATACCAACATTCTTCAATCGGAATAATTTCGGCCAAAAAACAATGGAAACGTTCAAAGAATCCAGTTAGTCGCAGACGAATTAATGTAGAAACAGATTCAAGACAGGAGTTAATTGAAAATTTATTATTTAATAAGTGGGTTGGGGTCTCGAATATCCCCTTCTGGCTAAAAATCTGAAAGGCGAAGAGATGATCACCACCGGTTTTATTGTGTGTCATTGTGAAACTTTGTCAATTTTATTTCAACTAACTCTAATACTGTTGTCAGATTATAATTTGTCTTTGATTATACTAGGCTGGGCCTTGATCGTGTTCGCGGCTTAATTACCGAAAACTCACTGGGGCCCGCCTTCCGAATAAATCTAAAGACAGAAAGGCCCGGCCCTGCCGAAGGGGCGGGCAATTTATTAACGGAACATCGAAAATAAACCGACAACAACGAAAATACAACATTGTTCGTTGTTGTGAAAACTGAAAAACTGACAAACATATTTTCCCAGAAAAGTTTATTAAAGTCTATCTAGTTGAACTGCAACGAAAGACTGGATTGTGAATATCCATAAGGAGTTTAGGGAAGTGCGGCGCACCTGGGTCTAAACTGGGAGCACATTTTCCGAGTTTCATGATTATTTTAAATCGGTCTTCGGGAATTTTTGTTGAAATTGTTGAATGCAACTAGCGTCGACTTTATTTTACAAATCTATCTTATCTTGTTCCATCATCTAGAGCACTTCCCCAATTATCTAGTCGGTGATTTGGATAATGTTTGGAATATTGTTTAGGACTTTATGGCCGACTAATCGGGCCCTAATACGCTAAACACACAACCATTAGATTCGGAATTTATTATCAGTAGATCGAATGGAAGGCTCAAACAATAGACAACGGCTAGTTTAAATTGTGGTTAATTACCACCTTTCTTGAAATGTGTCAATCAAATAGCGTGTTCTATTATGAATAACAAATCGGAGGAGAAAAAATAGAGATGGATTGTTGTTGTTGTTGCATGATGTGAAAAGCGGCATTTTCGTCGCCCCTTCGCCCCTTTTAATTAAACTGTTGTAGCATTGTGCCGGGGCCAACGGCCGATTTTTCCATAAAGAAATCACTTGAGTAATAAAAATTTTTATGCGAGATCCTAATGTCCGTGAGAAAACAACCGCATCATAATATGCCAACACGAACTTTTAAACAGCCCTCAGAAAAATATTTATATTGACATATGACTCTGGTGAACCAGCTCAAACGTCAGTCCCTCCCTTAAATATACGTATATGTATTAAAACATGGCATAGAATCGCACCCCCTTTCTTTACGTATGAACGGTTATAGATATATTTTATTAGATTGAGCCGGGGAGAAAATGCATTTTTGCATACGACCATAATCCTAATCTCGCATAGGGTCGAAATAAAACTATTGTCCTAGATACATAAAGTATACTTTTTACTACATTTCAACAACCCTCTAATCCCTACAAACAAGTTATGTGTGAAAATTCGTTGATTATTTGAAAATGTTTGTAGAAAATTTTGAAATTAGTACGGACCTGGAAATGGAGAAATAATGCAGATCGACTAGGGGGGTCGAATTAAGTTTACAGCTCCATGAAATCCCGCGAATTGAAAGAGTATTTTTTGCCAACAAAACCCTAAACATCTGTCCAATTTTTGTAAGGCCCGAACCCCTGTTGTTAAATTAATACTTTGCTCCTTTGATGGAAAAGCTCCCCTAAATATGCAACTTCCTCTCGAGATCAATTAGAGGAAATTTCGGTTTAATTCGGCGATTTTTACCTGGTCTCATTGCAACATTAGCGACCGATATTTGTCCAGTAGCCAAGCACGATCCTCGGTTGTTTTGTCGTTTTTTTTTTGCTATAGCCGAAGAGTCATTTATCAAATAGAGGGTTGGATGAATGAACAGGGTGCGAGGGGCGACAACAGAATAGACAAGTATCTATTTTAGTACTTCATGAATCGACCACCCCACGTGACTGCTTTGTGCAATGTCAATTGGCTGTCACAAATGCGCTTTATGTTATGCAAATTTCTCTTTCAACGGGTCCCAAATAATGGTGTAGTACTTTGGGGACAGTTCGATTACTGTCAGTTAGCCGGATAACGGATTGAACGTGGAAAAATATCGAGACAAGCAGCCAATTCTTCCATTAATTAGACAGTAAATCTAAATTCGATGAATATTTGAAATATTAGCGGATGGCGAAAAAGAAACGATTTCGGCCTCAATAAATCGACCGAAAAGTCGAGTGAAAGTCCACATGAATGGTTTATTGATATTTAGCTTTGCAGGGATATTCCCATGGTCGAGTCAGAAATTTGAAAAACAAAAAAACACACACCAAGAAAAACAAATAAAAACCGTCATGGTATAATTTTGAGCGGCCTCGCCCAGGGTCTGTCGGCACAACTGCATTTTGCATAGAATGTGGCGAATTAGCCGCCAGTCCAGAATTAATTAGCAGACATCAAAATAACGCGAAAAAATCTGAACGAAATCGACAAAAATAATAGCACAGACAAAGGGGAAAATATGGAAATACGATAATGTTCGGCCTGGTTGAGTACGGAAAATGACGGATTATCTAGAAAATGCTGAATGAACCCGAGAGGAAATGCAATCTCTCTCTCTCTCTTTCTCTCTCTTTTTCCACGAACTCTACTGAAATACAATAGAAATTGCGCGCGGATCTTTCCATAATTTATTAGAAAAACCAACCGGCTCGATGTTAATCGAACTTTTCCAAACAAATTTCCGTTAATGGAATACACAACGAACATGACACATTGTTATTTGATTTCGAACGAATAAGAAGCCATAAACGAAAAATTGAGATATTCCGGCTTGGTAGCAACATCAACTTTGGAATTAATATTCGACCAGTTGAAATTGGAGCCGAATCAGCCAACAGGTAGAAATAACTTGCCATTTTTCGTATTCGTAAATAATCCGTCGGGGCTGCCGACTGGAACAAAAATTTTCTTT
>JAZBGZ010000170.1:42288-73810 GCA_037414795.1 Stenodera caucasica | reverse complement strand
AGTGGTATATTGATACTAGCAGGTATAGATCCGGTCTCTTTCAGTTCAATTGGCTCTCTAACATCGATCAATAATGTTTCATTATTGTTTCCAACAGCTTTAACCTCTTCGAATGTTGCAATTAAATCTTTCAAATTTCTAGAAGTTAATGAGAGATTTTTGATGAGAAAATTTGTACCATTTAAATTGACAGATTTATTATAATATTGAAAATTCGATTTTGTGAATTTATTCAATGAAATTAATAATTTTAACATTGTTCCAAATTTTAGGTTATTGTACACTAGTACTGTCATCTAGTTGTTGGTAGATTCACTAAAATACTCGCCATCTATTGATTGTTGATGGAACTAAGCGCGCGGGAATCAGAATTTTTATGAATTGCTCCGCGAAAATTTATTTTCTCCATCTAAATTAATCGAAACTAGATAAAAACAAAAGGAAACTCAATTGGACTAATCTCTGCTAAACATTTATTCTCTAGTACACGTATCTAACCATTATCAACAAATATAACAAAATAATAATATTTGCATTATTGGAATTTATGATTAACAAAAGTTTTTAGCAACAAACGAATTGTTTGGCAACAATTTTCCATTGATTTTCTAATTTTAATGGATCATCGTGAAAAAATAATTCCACTAATCGAAGCTGTAATGATCAATTTCTATCTAGTTGATTACAGTTGTATTAGTTGTATTATATATATTTTTTTATATTGGGTTTTTTGTTTGTTTTATTATAAATATACACAAATAGCTGGGATTTATATCTTCATACGTGCGTTTCATCAGAGTCTCGTTTACTTTTCCTTCGATCTCTCCAATTTTTGTCTTTGATATTTTCACACTGTAATAAGTTTGTATTTAATTAAATTCACAATTAACATCAATTATTAGAAAAATTAATAAATAATGATTTACATGCGGTTCCTTCAAATTCAAATAATCTACAGGATAATTTGGAGCGAAAAGGGTTTTTAATTGAATACCTTGACAATAGTTCTATGTTATTTATTAATTTTTCATTTGTCAACATTTACATTCAATCATTATAATCAATAACAATTAGCATTTTCTAAAGTGGCACATATTGGAATGTTTATTATCAGGAATTTGGCATATGGACGGTTTAAATCATAAATTTCGGAAAAATCACAAATTTATAGTCAACCGAATCGGACTCGGTCAGCGCGACTTTATCATTTCACGGAGTGTCGAGTCCTTATTGGTTCACTATATTCGCCGAATTTCCAGACTCAAAACGGGATTTTGTGTATAATACAGACATTTAATTATCTAATTGAACTGTGCTTATAATTAAATACTTACATTAACGTGCATTTGATGGTGTTATTGTGTGGGTATTGTGCGATTGTGTTGTGTGTTGTTTGAGCAAAAAAAAAATATGGTGGAAAAGTCTAAATATGTACAGATGTGTCTGTCACCTTTATCGTGATCCCTTCATCCTCCTCCTCCTCATTCATCGTAGATAGACGTTTTTCTAATTTGGTTTTCTCTTCACGTTTCTCCTCACGTTTCGACTTTTTCTTACGAAACTTGCCACTAACACAAAAATAAATTAACTTATACACTTTGTCTTCAGAAATTATTTTTTTGAGGTAACAGTATTCTGATCACATCTTTATCCCAAACAAAGTCGCTACTCTAGCCACCGATTGCGAGCTTTACGGGGACAAAGATCCGATCAGCAGAATATTTATAATTTTTAATTGTTTTTTTTTTTACCCTGATGTTATCGGATTCTTCTTTTTTTCTTTATCACGAGCATTATTCTTATTGACTAATTTCCAAATACTTGTTTTATTAACTTCTTCGGTTATATTTATCGCCGATAATGGTATATTCATCACATTACCATTGGCTAATGGAATTTTCAAATTGCCAGCAGCCTCAATTTCGATCGGTGTTTTCTCATCAACGGCCTAAACAATTGAACAAAAATCATTTTTATTCAATGAATTAGTGAAGTATTCGAGTGAAATTCAGTTCTATAAACGATCATATAATTAAACACCCAAAAATCAGTAGTTGAGTGGAAATATGTGGAAAATAATTAGGAAAATGACTTTATCTGTATTTACAAATATGATGATCGAGCGATAAAATTGTCAAAAAATTAAATATCTAAGACTGAATTTGTGAGTTTTATGAATGAACAAAAAACAAAACTAAATCAAAATAAAACAAAAAAATCAACATAAAATAGAATTTATTTAAACAATAATAATACTGTTGTTGTGCGTGAATATTCTCATTATAATGATAATAAACAATTGAGAATTAACAAGTTTTCTACTAAACACCATGGCTTTATCAATATTTGGGAGTTTAACGGGGAGAATTGCTTTTATTACGGACAATATTAATCGTCCACTTTCGAATTTTGTGTGAATAACGTAGAAAATTGCCCTATTTTTTTTTATTATCTAACAGTGGACGACCAATATTTAAGTACAATCGCCAACAATTCTCTCAATAATTTCTACTTCTGGGAATTTATCTACTATTTGATGAGACTCAATGATAATGGAATAAACAATGTGTAACAATAGAATAGGTTCATAGTACAATGTAAATATTTGTTTAGAGCTCATCAATCGATTCGATGAAAATTAGATTGTCGGAATTGATTGATAAATATAGCCGAGGTGTTGCGATAAAGGCACCTATTTCGGTAGTAAATTATAACGCAAAAACAAAATATAATTACCTAGTATTGCTTGATAAAATCAGGCTTATATTTGGGCTAAATTATCCGTACGATTTATTGTCAATAAATTATAAGAACAGAAACAAAAAAGAAATAATAATAAAATAATTAAAAATTCAACATTAATTTGCCCTAGTGATTACTGATTAGTCAACAATTTGTTTTATCCTCTAATAATATATCAATAGTGGTTGTTTTATTGTGATCGTTCACCAATTTTGGTCCTAATATGAAACGTGCCAATTTCGATCCCCAGCCCACCTCGTCATCTTTCAGCATCTGATGACGTTTGGTCATCTCCGGCATAATATCATCCAATATTTTCAATTCGCGTCTCGTAAATATCAAATCCAACGATTTTCGTATACCAATCATAACGACCAACATCAATGGAAACAATATCGATGTTGTACTAAACGATTTAATCGTCCACAAACACGCTAAACACGCCAATTGGATCAATGTGAACAAATGGACGCGCTTGATCGGCACCTGAAACCACCAACAAAATCAGTTTATCGCCGCTAAGGCCGCTGCCACAAGAGGCGCGTTTCTCCCATGATCCCGCAAGCGGGAGGAACGCTCCTCGTGCGCGCGCGCCCCCTAATATTGCGTACTTGTCGCAAGAACATGTAGTCCGGCTGGTATTTATTCGGCATGAATATGATGAGGATTCTGTCGAAAAATTGCAGTCCTTTCAGCGAAGCGATGCCCATGTAGAGGAAAACGCCGAATAACACCGGCATCGGTATGTGGCCCAGCATTGGTGTCAAGAAAACGGATAGGCCAATTGTTAGAAATATCAATATGTGCGTGACTCTCTGTTCGCGAACACCGAGAAATTGCGGCTTTTCACCAGGTGCTGTACATTCGCTTTCCAATTTCAGCGAATTCACGTGATTTATGGACAGGACGGTTGCGGCCACGAACCACGGTAGGCCCATAAACGAGCAGATTTGTATCAGAATGGCCAAAATGAATAGATCCAAATGGTAGCCGCACTTCTTCTTCAATTTGTGCTCTTTACGATTGATGATCACGCTGGTTATTTGTTGGTCCATGAATATCAATATTGTTCCGAGTAGGGCTGGCGGTATGGCCAGAAATATGGAATAAACTGGATTATCATTGAATGGATAGATCAGCCATCCGCGATCCGGTAAAGTCGGCTTAAATTCATGCGGCACCTCCAATTTCGGTGTCGGAATACCGGAATAATAATCCAGAAATGTCATCGACATTATTGCTATAATTACAGCGAAATCGCTGATAAATTGACGTACCTAAAAAAATACTTAACAGTAATTCCCAATTGTCATAAATCAAATAATTACTTTTGATGGGAAAAATAGAGCGTTTTTGAAATCTTTCAATTGAATCGACAGTATAAAAGTGCCCAAAAACAATAGAATAGACATCAGGAATATGTCCGGTGCGTATTGTGCTGTCAAACAATCGGGCCCTTGTAGAGTCCCATTCAAGTCCTGCAAAATCAAAATGGCGCTCGATCAACGCTAATCTGAGCAAATCTCGATCTCCGATCTCATCATCATAAAACCAAAACTATTGATTGATTAGCTATATGCAACAGTAGAGATCGAGATCGAGACTAGTTCAGAATTGCGCTTAGTTTATTCAACTATAGGGACATTGAACCGACTTCTCTCTTTACGCTTGTTTTTTGGACGTAAAAAATTGGTATAGAGATTCAGCTGTTTTTCGAATAGATCGAAGCATATTTGCTGTCTTTGTCGGGCTTGATACAGCGAAGTGAGGACTTACGAATTTCATATTAGTCAGAGAGAGAGCTATCTAGATTCGATAGAATTAACACTTAGTCAAAGCTGGAGTTTTTGATCTCTATGGCAATTTTCTACTGGAGTAAAGTTAGTAGGGTCCTATGTCCTTAATAGTTTTGTTCGTAGTGTATATTTGGACTTACGTTACACGGAATTTTCGGGTAGTCCGCTTGAATCGTGTCATTAACGAAACATGAACAATTATAGTTTAAAATCGTGGATCCGCTGGTGTTAATTGGAAATTGTTTACCAATCAATAATACATTTTCGACAGCTTTATAAATGAAAATGAATGCGATTAAAGTAGCAAAGTTCTCTTCAGTGAATCTGGTTATATAGCAAACTAAAGCACTAGCATCAATGGCTACCAATATCAATAAAATAATTGTTATCCACGTTCCGATCCAGAATCGAAACGATAAATAGTGCCAGCCGATTTTCAGACAAAAATCGTATACGATCGTTTCAAACACCAAAACAGGTCCAGTAGAGCCCAATATCGTTAGAGGCTGTCCGGAAAACAGACCATAGCCCATGCCGCAGACAAAACCGGAAACTAACGATTCCATCGCCGCCATATTACGACCGGTCGCTTGGGCCAACAAGCCGCCGAATGTGATTATCGGCGATAAACAAGCGAAATACAAAAATATCCACGACGCTATGCATTGCATAGCGAACGCATCCTTAAAATCCGACAAATAAAACGGCAATTTCCTTTTGACATCGTTAATCAAGCCGCCGAACAAGACTCCACTGCGAGCCAATCCCGACTCCTCTCTCAACCGCTGCTCCTCTTCCTCCTCGTCGAACTCCTCCAAGGGCTGTTTTTCGGGCGGCCGTTTCCGCGTATCCTGCGACGGTATCGCCGCAGGCGGCTCAATTCGAATAGCCGGGTCCCATTCACCGGGCGGCAAAACCGTAACGGCGTCCAGAAACTCGTCGATGCCGGCCAATAAATGGCTGGTGTTGCGCGCCCGGTAAGCCACCTCGTGGAATATCTCGTCCGACATCAATGTGGCCATGGCCCGGCCGATCTCATGGTAGCCATTGGTCGGCGTTGATGGACCGAGCAGAACGAACAGGAATCTTGTTGGTACAGGGACTTCGGTTAGATCGCCCAAATTAACCGCTTGATTCAAACGAATGAATACGGATATTGATTTCTCTAAGAAGTCCACTTCGCCGACTAGGATATTGCTGGCCTCGGCGCCCGGTGGTATTTTCCGCATGAAATTCAGATTGTGTTGGGGTATGTCGCCGTTCATTGTGCCCAAATCGCTCGTACTATGATTGCGGTGCATCGAAATATTGCTAGCGCTTTTCTTCATTAGTATTGACGGTTTCTCGGAGCCTGCGGGAAATATTCGATTATTCGAAGTCCATCGATTTCGTGATAAGTCCCAGATCTAAACGGCCAAATTTCATAGACGACAAAAAAATGCGCATAATCGCTTTCATTAGAAGAGATACAGAATGTTGAGGTTATGTCTCGTAAGTCCGGAAAAAATCGAGATAAACCGCTGAAATTTGGAACACTTCTCAAGTTAAGTAGCGACATCATTCAGTATTGTGTTGGTCAAATTTGCTCTTCACTGATGCCTTTTCGAAGGGTTGCGACACCCTTCAAGAATTTATTTCATTCATTTCTATAGAATGAGCTTGTGATCTTGAAAAATTACTTCTATTTGTTTACAAATAAAACTTTCCAAGGTCAGATTTAACGATAGTGTTAATTGAAACAAATGACGATCTAATTTGTTGTTATTCAAGCATTAAATTACTCTAAAAAAATAAGCAACTTTGGCGAAGATAATATCGAATGATCTCCCCACTTTAGTTGAGAAGTGTTCCAAATTTCAGCTGTTCATCCCATTTCTTCCGGGAAATTTTGAGGAAAACTCTTCAAAAGTATTCCTTCAAGTGATGAGTCAGTTCTTTATGGTAACTCTATTCATGATCCTAATTTTGAACAGAAGCTCCAAGACTGTAGTATGATTAGAAGAAATTACAAAAATTGCCAAAAATTCGATTTTAGGAGATTTTTGTAATTTCAACCCCCACCCCATCCGATTCTGATGATTTTTAGCGGGAATCATCTACACATCAAAGTCAATTTATAAGACAAATTGCATCAAAATCTGTTGAGTGGGGCGCGTGACAAGGGTTTTGGGGAGCGACGAACGTGCTTTTTAATCTGAATCGGGGGCGAGAAAGCTTACAGCTCTCAAGATTGATGGTAAAGCCCCTCTTATCCTCTGGTTGCGACAACGGAGCCTTCAACGTTCTGTATCTTGTCCAATAAACCGAAATTTTGATACGATCTTGGCCATTTGAGCCTGGGACATTTTGTATAGAAAGCGACAAAGAACATAGAAATGAAATCATGCAACAACTATAAACAACAGAAAGTTTACCCTGTCCAGGAATCGATAGAAATTTGTCGCCTGTTGTTGAGGCCGTTTCTGGGAAAGTGTGTTCCTCAACTAGAATAGCACAGATTTTGAAAAATCACTCTTTAGATTCGAATTCATCGAAATGATAACAACAATTAGATTAGAAAGATTAGAAATTTTCTTGATTTAGATAATTGACAGGTGCTAGTGAAGAAGGAAAATCGCGTTGTGCACTCTAAGAATTAGAAAAACAATTTTTTTCCAAAAATAAAACAAAAGAACACATCGACGATATCCTTCATCTAACCTTTGGCCGGATGATGTAAAGTAAACCATGTCGTGAATCCTTGCACGTGAGTCGCATATAAGGCTGCGAATGCGATTATTTTGTAATTATCAAAACAAAACAAACGACACAATGATGGTTGATTTAATGATAATTTGAAAATAAAATGTTGATTAGAAAGCGTTAGAGAATTGACCCCGCCACCATTACAAATAGGCTAACCTAACCTGGAATCGAAATATAGGAACCGTTCTTCTTCTCAACGTGATTTTCATTCGAACGATCAACACTGGAACGTTTACGTTGCGGCGATAAACACGATAAATTACATCGATCTGAAATCGGGGATTCACCAAATTTTTATAGCACCAAATAATATTCGGTATCGAATACAAACACAATTCGATAATTTGATCGGACTTACTTTTGGACGTCGAATGGTTCCTGCCGATTTCAGCAAACGATCGTATGATCGGCAATACGTGGTTTTTTCTTTGATGTTGGTGCCGATGGCGCTTCAATAAGGCCTCCTTCACCTTATCGCGCTTATCACAGCTCAATCTCTCCGCATTGATCATATTGTCGAGCGTTAAATCGGCGATTTGATCCATCGTTTGTGCGTCCATATCTAAAATAACTGTACCATTTAATATTAAACTACGCAATTCGAACAATGAATGTAACGATAAAGTGGCGACGTGCGGCTTGGACCAGCGATTGCCGCCCTCTTCAACATTCTCTTCGAATTTTATCCAGCGCGCCGTTTCCTTCCATTCCATATCGCCACCTTCATTGACCAATTCCTCCATTTCGGAGAATAACGGATGACTTTCGTGCTTCTCATCGACGGCATCTTCGCCAAGAATAAATTGCACACGTTGCGATGGCGGCGTACCTAGCAAATTCATCATCCCTTAATTCACTCTATCATACAAAAAAATAATGATATCGAAATAATTCGATTTTTTGGCACATAAATCGGGAATTCTATGATCACAAAAATGAATCGAAAATCGGCTGGCGTGAAATTGAACTCGCTGTCGTTATGCTAGAGCCGGCTCTGTCCAATCGATTATACACCATCGCTTCGGGTTTTTCCTCAATGAAGCTCAACTTTCGTCATTTATTCATTAAAATTGCGGGTATCCCTCATGTAGGTAATTAAAACTTTAATAATTAAAGCTGTAGAAGTTGAAATTGAATTAATCAAAATCTAATGTTCGGCTTAAAAAATTCCCGATTTGTTCAATTTCTAATCAATAAACCTTGACCTTTTCGCCCAACATTTAATAAAAATCTTTGTTTGTGTGGATTAGATTGAGTTTATCTCTAGTAAATATAGAGACTTTATTGCTTTTAATGAATCTAGTGTCGGATCTGGCACTATTAAATATTTAAGAACAATCACCTTATCTCGACTGTAGTTGATTAGGATGTTGGAATTACAAGTAATGAGATGAGAGGATTATTTGAAGGCCGCTAATAAATAAATTCTCATTTATGCAGCTATAGAATACGACAATTTAATCCATGCAATGGTCAAGTTGGACGAGTCTCGCTACAATATATCGATTTTTTTGTTTCAAAAAGCGTTTTATCAAATCTATTTATATTGAGTGGATCGCTTTGACATTCAAAACTTTGCCCCGAGAGAATTATCGAAAAAAAAAACAACCTCATAAATTCGAAGATGGTTCACGTTTTGATTGAATCCTCCAATATTGATAGAAATTCCATCAAAACAAAAGCACGAAAATAATTGAATATCAACTGATTATTCCGCCTGTGGGCCCCATGATGGAGACACGTGACCCATCTTTTTAATCGCCGATTTTCGAGAACAAAAACGCCCTTCCCGAATTTTGGATTACAGTTAAAATTGCGTTGATCCATAATTAATCCGGACTATCTCAACTATCGCAAAAATTACCATATAATTAGATCAAATTTGCGTGGTACGCACTTTCAATGTCACGAATTAGATTTGACTAATGAATTGGAGCAGATTAGCAAATATAATAGTTTTGGGCGCTTTTACGACGCCCACCGCCCTTGAAGCACAACAACAAGACGATTAACGCGCTCTAATGGGCCGCACGCGTGTACGAATTTTTTTCGGGGGCTCGAATTGTTGCAGGACCGTACTCCACGGTAGACACGTCTGGCTCTAGTGAGTCGCAGGGGCGAAGTTCTATCGATCGGTACATTTATCGAGGTTGGTGACCCTTTTTCTACGTCCAAGTAGTGTCAGATCCGTATTCAAAAAGTAATTGCAAGGCCCCGCAATTGAGGCACAATCATTTCAATGACCTATTCAGTTTTGGAATGATTGAAGAGCTCATTTGCATTTGTTATTTTTTGATCGAAACTCGTGTCGATTGAAATTTATTCTGGGATATGACTAATGGAAAAAAGCCGGTTCTTTAGTGGAAATGGATGACTATTGAAAAAAAAACAAAACGATTCAAATAGATTATGAAAATTTACCGGTGTTCACCGGTGAACACTGGTAAAATTTTGACAATCATCAAACGTGTCATGGTCGACTTTAAAAATACAATTTTCATGATCTATTCGAATAACGTTAGATCCTGAGATTTCGAAATATTTCGGTCGCTATTAGAGTTAGTTCAATTAGCAAGCAATTTTCATTTGTGTACTGATATAATTTTCACAATTTTAGGTTTTTCGTTGGAATTTTTCCATTTAATTCATAGAAGTAAACATGAGCTCTGAAAATTATTGAGTCGCTAGAAAATAATTTGTTTTATTCTCATAATAAACCATAGAAGACGTGATTAGAAGATGTGATATTTCGTGATCAATAATGGGAAATGTCTCAAGAGTCGACTTCACTCCATTATTGTACAAAAAAAAGGGCAATAAAAATGACTGTTGCAAGACTAAAGGGCCAATTATGATTGGAAAATAATCGCGTAAAATAATCTTGCAATTTTGCACAATGATAATGATTGTAAATAAATAAAAACGAGTAAAAGCCCTTCGAATTGTCAATATTGACACAACATTATCAATATTGAAATGAACAAATAAATACTCAAATAATAATTGATAATAGAATATTTGTTAATAATAAATCTTACATGGCCGATCGTCTTCATTACTAGTCGTCGAATATCTACGATGATGTCTGTGCCGTCGATGGGAGTGTTTTCTCTCGCTAGGCACATGTACACCGACAAAAACACTATGTACTCGATGGCCTATAAAAGATATTTAATGATATGCAAGAATTGTAATCAGCATAATGTCAATGTCGCACGTTGAGAATTTCAATAACGTTAGAATAAGGACGCCGGCGACGCCGCCGCGACGCCCCTATATCTTCGCTTTCTTCAAAGAAAATTCTATTGCTGCCTCAAGAATATCTATGGAGAATTTCGAATTAATTTGAGGAAAATTCGATTTTCGCGTCGTTATAATTCCATTTAAAAAACCGGATAATTTGTTTGAATTTTGAAAATTTTTCGAAAATTAAATATTGTAATCACCTTCGAAATCGTTCTCGTCGAACGGCAGAATCGACTTTTCGGCTCCTGGATCTTTGGATGCCTCATCGTCCGGCCTCAAATCCATCTCAATTATCTGAAATTCAACAATTCGAATTTTATATCGGCAATTTGATAAATTATATGGTTTTTGTGGAATTAAAACAATTGCCATCTATAAAAGATTGCGGTGACTCGATTTTATTATATTTATTTAATTTATTTTCCAACAGATGAAAATTCCATTTTCGCAATAATCATTGAATTTGTGCTCTTATCAGATTAGTCGGTATTTTTCGAGCTAATTATCCATTCCAATGACTTTATTGACTAATTATGAATATTTCCTGTTGTTATGGTTATGTGGGCAGTTAAAATTGATAATTAAGGAAATTCTCCTAATTTTCGAATTCAACCGTAATTTTCATCGTTCTATGTAAATAGTAATAATTCTACTGATCATTATCTAGTTTTTATGACATCAAAATTGATTTATTAGAAATAATTAAAATTCAACTCACCTAACAGCAATTATGAATTAACGTGAATTAAAAATAAGTGGATAGATTGATTAAGCACAATCCAATAGAGTAATTACGATAGATAGAGAGAGAGAGAGAGAGAGAGATTACATAACGTCTGGACGCTCACATTCACTGATATAGACTGAAAATAAAACTGTATAGAACTGGAAAATATCTGATAACAAGAATCTTTTAAGTCAATTAAGATTGAGTAGGGGAAATTGATCACTATTTTTTTGCTAAGTGTTTTTTCGCCTAAAACAAAAATTGAAACACGAATGAATGGGGAATTTTGACGCAATATACCGGCTATCCCCTCTAACTAAAAATATATCCACCACTGGAGAGCCTACGAGAATTGAAAATTGATATTCTGACTCTGCGACAAGTTTTTCTCTGATACACAGCCGCAAACGGGACACCCGGTATAACTATTTACATATACGTAAATACATAATTGTGGATGCGGTATTTTTACGAATAGTCAAACTCTATTATCACGAATTGCGCAATAAATGGTCCTCTTGGTAATGAGTAGTTTCGTCCTTGAATTATTTATGATTTTTTTATCCATTGGAAAAAATTAGAATAATAACGGAAATTTATGTTTTCGCCGCTTAATGCGCAATATTGCGCCTTGAGCTGTGGATTTTAATTATCCGGCTTCACTGAATCATTCAGTGAAACAGAAACAGGTGAAGATTCAAGAAGCGGAAAATTCAGGATTATTATTGAAAAGCAAATGAAGATGGGTATTGGGTATAGTGAGAATTTGATCCCTCAAACGGCTCGTAAAGAAGACAAATCTTTTATTGGAAGTTTTACGGTTATGTTACGCTAGAGATCTTGGAATCGGGTGCGAAAATGAAAATTTGTAGTTTGGGGTTTGCTTTAGCCGATGTAATTGAGCCTCTAATTCCATTTGCTCCCACTTACTGAATTAGGAAAATTTCCACATTTTCACAGTCGCAAATTGATTGTTCCACAAATAGAAATATCTTTTTGTTCTGAAAATTGAAGCCCTATATCTGCTTGAAGGCTCTATTTTGTCGATGTTTATTTGGGGGAAAATTTAGCACTCAAACTAGAGGTGGCGCAATGTAATCGGGTCGAGGACCAATTAACCGCGAAAATTCATCATCATGCAACTAGGCCAAGACTCAAATCAAACTCCTAGTCACGCTTTTTCGACTTCTTTGAAGCCCTGAATTTTCGACAGAAAGCCGCGAACGAGTCCGGTTTTGGGGTGAAGTTTCGAGCCGATTGGAAATCGCGGTGAATTAAAGTGGAAAAGTTCTGATCGAATAATTTGAAATTCGTATCATTTTCCAATGAATATTTTAAAGGATAATCGACGAATCCAAACATTAGAGCATAATCGATACGAGCGATGGATCCGCTTTAATTAATCACTAATCACATGGGAAACTTCGATTTTAGAAATGATAATTAGCATATCAAAGAAACGGAACGGTGATACGAATAATAAACGATTAATGGGGGAAAGTCCGAAATTGTGATCGATTCAATTGTTGTGGCTAAAAATAGATTGTGCTGTCTTCGTTCATTATAAGGCCAACGACATAATTTCCCTGTACTTCGTCCTTTCGATAACAAAACGCCATATGTATTATCAATTTTGGAATAATATTGAATTTTGACTAATGGGGAATTATTTTGCATAGAAATCGTTCTCACCTATTCAGATCAAAATTTTCAAGTCAAAAACATCATCACTAACATCACTAAAAATTAATCACTAATAATTGATTTCGGTAATATCTAAATTTTTGGGAAAAGGGCACTTTCTTACAATTATATTCTACTAGTAAATTTACAATTTTCCTTAGAGCATCGCGCATATTTCATTAATTCGTTTCATTATTATTTAAGTAACAAAATTATTTTATTGTTGTGAAAAACATGCCAAGAGACTGGCTGGTTAAGGAATAAACTCATACTAGTCGCTCCTAGTTCCAACAGTTCGGGATCCTGGAGGAGTCCGCACACACGCCATGCGCCACCTACATATTGATCAATCCATAAAAGCGCTCTTTTGATAATTTTGAAATTGTCTGTACGTCATTCAACCGGAACATTTATAATTTTTCCCTCGATCTAAACGGGAATAATTCACAGATCGAATAAATAAAAGTTGATAATAGAGCTTTTCGCACAGAAGAGACGCATTTCCCACTCAATATTTTCCCAGAGTCAATTATTCCTATTTTGGGACAATTTTGTTTAATTACAGCTAATGAGGAAGGTGTTATATTTGTTGATAAACAAAATTATCCCAAATTTACGAGCGGAAATTTTCCTTCACGTCCAAGCCATTTATTTAAATAAATAAAGTTATCAATAGTTTAAAAACTGTTATCGCTAGCCAACTTCCAAATAATTTGAGTAGTTTTTTATTATTTATTGTTTGTACAAATTTTAGCGGGAATAAATATTAATCGCCGTTAGACAAATTTTGGGAATTATTCGAATTGATCTAAAGCGAATTAGAATAGTTGGAAATAATGCAGTAATTTTATCGAATTTTTTTCTGTTTCAATCACGTTTATTTCCATTTGAATTCAGTTGCTGAGTGGAAAATCAAAGTGAATTTACGATTACTGGAAACGACCTAGAATCCTAGAAAGTAAAATAACATTCCATCGATCAAACCAGTAATATTCAGCTGAAACTCGACTTTATTGGTTTGATTTGATAACGGAGGACTATTAATTTTGTTTTTTTATCATTGGAAGTTGAAGTTTTATTGATGCGCCGTGTTTTGTTATTTTTCGCAAACGTTTTTGACACACATAGATCAAACATTGGTGTGTGTGTTTTTTGAACGTCCTTATCGATGATTAGAAATTTCAGATGTAATAGGCGGGGAAAAGATCGAATTTCCCAATTTCGGCGAAATTGAGTTGGATATGAAACAAAATAAAATTTACCAGAATCAGGCGAAATTCTCCTTATAAATTTTTTATAGTGGGATATAAAAAGATTTTTGTTCGGCGAGACCAGGGATTTTTCGAATGGGTTTCCCACAATACAGGTCACTTCTGAGTAATTCACATTCGTATTATTCAACTGTTCTAAAACTGGAGAGAATTGTCTCCAAATATACCGCACGACTGCTCCATGAACCGACTGAGATATGAGTGGGCGGGGATAAGAGCAGCATCAAGTTCCTCCCATGTGGCTCTTTTTTGAACGAACTCTAGTTTTGGTCGAAAAACTTGGAATTTCGAAACAATCGCATTACTATTGAATCAAATCGCACAATTGAGTGTAAAGGATATGGAAAAGACAATAGGGCTTCCGAAATTGTTACCGAAATAGCTCGATTTAAGTTTGCATGTTATCAAACTTATCAATCGGATTGCGTAGGATTGTTGGATTAAAGGACGAATTATCTCTATTAATTCTAAATAGAGGTGGGAAGGAAGTATGGTTTCATCTAACAGCTAAATTTCGAGGCACAACTGAGAATGAGAAGAGAGAAACAATCTTGCTTGGGGGGTTTATTATTCTCAAAAATATAACAACATAATTTCTATTTTATTTACAATCCGTCCATGTTCCTGAATTAGTCGATTTTCAAGCCGTTGCAGGCTTTTCTTCATTTGTAATGTTCGTTACACCGGAAACCTGCGAAACGGTATCATCCGCTTCGGCCCCACATACTAGAGATGGGAATTTCTTCTGTAGAGCTTGTCGATATTTCGGATGGCTATAAATTTGAAGATTATCACAAAAATACGATTCGTTCCAAAAAAAACAATTGTTATCACCTGATTCCATAGACGATTGGATTATAGACTGCGTTGGCTTTCGCGAATAAAGAGCACCAGATGGTTGCTAATGGTGAAATTTTCGCCGTTTCAAAAATACCAGTGTAGTTCGTGACTAAATACGGTGTCCATGCCATGAACCATAGCGTTATTGTCATCAAGGCGATTTTCGCCAATTTACATTCGGCACTAGTTTGTGCCGCCTCTGATGATCGTAACGAGACCACATTCATTTTTTTCGCTTGTTCACGCATCGATTTCTCATGAGCGGCTACAGCCTGAACGATGAACCAATACGAGTAAATTATCATAAATAATGGCGTGAAATAAACGAATACAGAATAAACTAAAATGTAACTACGGCTCATCCAGTCCTTCGTTAAGTAATCAGTACCGCAAGCTGTCATATTGCCTTCTGGAACGTACCTACAATAACAGTGAATGAATATGTTCGGATTAGTGATTAGTTTTTTGTACCGGTTCCAGCCGAATAATGGAGCGATAGTCCAGCCCAAAGACATGAGCCAAACTAAAACTATCCTCAATATAGCCGTTTTCTTAGTCAAAGGCTGCGCACTTAAGCCTCTAACAATGACATTGTACCGGTCTAAGGCGATAAACGTCATGGTCCAGATTGATCCACAGCCCAATAAAGACCCAGCCATTCCGTAAAGTTCACAAAATAACGAGCCTAAATACGAACCAACTGAACAAAAATACGAAAATTACCCAACAAACTTACCCAATACCCATGTTTCATTGTAGCAATTGATCACCATGGCTGGTGACATGACGCACATCATAAGGAAATCGCAAAATGCCAAATTAACAACTAGAAGATTCGATGGGGTTCGTAACGATTTCGTACTGCAGAAAATATAAATGACCATCGCATTACCGGTGATGGAGATGAAGCCCAGTACGCCAATCACAAATCCCAGTATACCATGCCATAATGGGTTCATGGGCGGGAATTGGTACCAATAAGCGTCCACCAAGTGGAGCATATCGGGAAGGACTTTATCGACAACGGTCAGATTGCCGCTACTGTAAGCGTTAGGGGAGCGTTGGGCCGCCCATGCGACGAAATTCGACCCATCCATCACAAACATGGTACTGCAATCATCGGGAATTCGACTTTTCGAAAATTCAAACAATCTCACTCACCAGTCGTTGGCTTATCGTTCTAATGGTGAAATTTTTGTAAGACTTTGGTTCAATGAAATTCTGTAGACGTCCGTACTGCGACTCGTCCATCTTCTTGTCCCTTATTCTTTTATATAACTTTCCCGGAACGTCTTATCTCACGTGGATAATTGAATAAAAGTAATCCCCTTATGAATCCTTTTCAGCTCGGGTACGGGTTCGTAATGTAATCACATTAATGATGCAATTCTATGTAAATCACGACCCTTATCCCAATCCCGATCAGGCTCCTCCATTTTCCACTCTTCAACTCCGCTCACTATCCACCAATCAAATTTCATCATACAATTAATTCAAATTAATCGATCTCATTCGAATTGTCTTATTCAATGTGAAGCTCAAAAGCCCGAATTACACCTAAAATTTTAGAATGACCTCGGGGAAGTAGAGAATCACGATCGAGATCCACCTGGAATAGAACACTTAGGTGGTGAAGGTAAGCGATTGTGGTTAAGGACAAGTGAAAGTTGGGGCTTACAAAAAGCTTGCAGAAAACCGATAAAATTTCCTAATTCAATTGTTTTCACCGTTCATTTGCGTTAATTTTCCAGATAATCCAAAATATCTGTCTAAAATTTATTGTTTTGGTCTAAGGGTGCCAAAATAATATAATTATTGTCTTCAACTAATTAGGTTAGCGTTATAATGAAAATCTTCTTTGTTATTTTTTTAAAGTTGAAGTTAATTTAATTTTAAACGACCATCCACGTGAATAAGGAATTTATGATGATAATCACGTGCTGAGCAAAAAATTCCGGGAATTTCATTTTCACGAATTAGAGTCAAAGCAAATTTTCGATTAATGACAAGTTGGCGCTTCATTGGAAAAAAAACACCGACGTAATTGGAATTTCAGGATAGATACGAATATGATCGGCGTTTTTGGCCAACTGTCTGGAAGGCGGGACTCTCAAAACAATTTCCAATCATCTTCACTTTCTTGTGAAGGTCCGTAATTCCTCAATCTCTCAAGAGGGATGTCAATAAATGTCTCCCGACTAGCAATCGGTCGAGGTACCATGCAAAATATAGTTGGTTGACTTATTTAAGTAGGGTTTTTCCGCCTCTTCAATGATGCATTTTCCATCATAATCACTTGATTTAACCCCACTGGTGTTTCCCTTCACAAAACTAGTAACTAGATAAGCTTTTATAGAAAGCATGAATTACATAATACGTCATTATATTTAGTGATTGATCGAAATTCGGAGATATTTGTGACTATTCAATTTGAATGATATTCAAAGGCGTAGCTACCTCTGTATCAGTTTTAGCAATGATACAGGGACCCCAACAGGAAAAACATCATCTCAACCCCTTAAATTATATTGAAATATATTTGTTTATTAGAGTGTTTTTAGTTATTTTCCGAAAAAGAGCCGGCCAAGATATATTGATGCAGGACTCCGACAGAGCTAGCTACGCCACTGATGATATTTCCATTAAAATTCACTCCCACCCTGTACAGAAGGCACTTTTTCCAATAGATCACATTAGTTCTATTGGTATTAAAATATTTTTGTCGAATAATTTTCCCAAGTGGGAAAAACCTGCGATCGAAATAGCATAGTTAACATATCCGAATTAGATGTCGCTAGTAACTGGATGAAACTTTTGCAACGCCTACTAATCGATAAATAGCAGGAAAACTGTAATGAATAAATTATAAGGAATCCGTTCAAAAATATAACAATTTCTCATTCAGATCTCATTCGAGTCCAAAATTTTTCATAGAAGCGATTCTTCGTTTCTTATGACCAGTCTCGATCTACACGGTAATTCAGTTCTTTAAAGATACCGTGTAAATCGTGTATAATTGTATTATAAACGCAAGGTTACCCAATTTCCTACCATCAAATATACTATATAATAACAAAATATATTCTAGTGATTAATCTTATTTCTATTGGAATTTCTTTTTCAGTTCTCTATCTTCTTAATTTGTTGGTTAAAAGTTTTTCTTCTTAGGGCAATTTTTTTTGCCTTACTGTAACGATATTGAACTGAAATCGTATTGTGGTGTATTATTTTCAGGCCGTGCTGAAGCGCAGTTTACCGTCTTGATCGAGGTAAAAATGCAACAGCTTAATACGAACATAACGCGCAAAACAGAGATGACCTATGTCAATATGATTTAGCGTGAGATAATAATGGTGAACATGGCCAGATTGTAGAACAATAAAAATCAATAGATTAGCACGGATTATTCTTTTGTTATAATTCAATTGGATATTCGAATAGTTCTCAACAGGTGAACAAATTTAATCGGATTCTTGTCATCGACAACGATCAATCAAATGAAATTTGACAATACTTGATGATTATCATCGAATCATTTATTCGTTATGAGACATCGTTCAAATCAATTCACTAGCCAATTATTATGTCCCAATTTGGTTCAATTTTCAAATGAAATTTGTCTTGATCAAATCGATTTGTTCAAGATCAAGAGCTATCGAGTATATCATAATAACTGAGTCGGTAACAGTAGAGCGGCACATCTTTATCTGAAGTGGTAGCTCAAATTGTCACCGAAGAAAATAAAAAATCTTCTTATAGCTTGCAGGGTTTATTATCAACAATGTACAACGTCATTTTTCAACTTTTTTACATTTGATTCAGTTGGTTCACAGATCTATTTCAATTTTATTTTTTTTGACATAAGAGTAATTAAATGTGAAGGGGATGAGATCATTAACTATAATTTATCGGAGTTTCATAGAGGGTTGGGTTTTCGACAGTCTTGAAATAGGTCCGCGAATCGACTCCACATATAACTCACCGTTTATACTTCATAACTTCAAGCTGTTGTTTTTCCATCATCGGAAACATTCATTACACCGGAAACTTGCGATACTGTATCTTTAGCCGGTTGTGATCTACAAACTAGCGATGGGAATTTATCATGTAGAGCTTGCCGATATTTCGGATGGCTATAAATTTGAAGATTATCACAAAAATACGATTCGTTCCAAAAAAAACAATTGTTATCACCTGATTCCATAGACGATTGGATTATAGACTGCGTTAGCTTTCGCGAATACTGAGCACCAGATGGTTGCTAATGGTGAAATTTTCGCCGTTTCAAAAATACCAGTGAAGTTCGTGACTAAATATGGTGTCCATGCCATGAACCATAGCGATATTGTCATCAAGGCGACTTTAGCCAATTTACATTCGGCACTAGTTTGTGCCGCCTCTGATGATCGTAAAGAGGCTACATTCATTTTTTTCGCTTGTTCACGCATCGATTTCTCATGAGCGGCTACCGCTTTGATAATGAACCAATACGAGTAAATTATCATAAATAATGGCAAAAAATAACAGAATACAGAATAAACCACAATGTAACTACGGCTAATCCAGTCCTTCGTTAAGTAATCAGTACCGCAAGCTGTCATATTGCCTTCTGGAACGTATCTACAATAATAGTAAATGATATGTTCGGATTAGTGATTGGTTTTTCGTACCGGTTCCAGCCGAAGAATGGAGCGATAGTCCAGCCCAAAGACATGAGCCAAACTAAAAGTATCCACAACATCGCTCTTTTGTTAGTCAAAGGCTGCGCACTCAAGCCTTTAACAATGACGTTGTACCGGTCTAAGGCGATAAACGTCATGGTCCAGATTGACGCACAACCGAATAAAGATCCAGCCATTCCGTATAGTTGACAAAATAACGAGCCTAAATACGAACCAACTGAACAAAAATCCGAAAATTACCCAACAAACTTACCCAATACCCAAGTTTCATTGTAGGAATTGATCATCAACCCTGGCGACATGACGCACATCATAAGGAAATCGGAAAGTGCCAAATTAACAACTAGGAGATTTGATGGGGTTCGTAACGATTTTGTACAGGAGAAAATATAAATTACCATGCCATTACCGGTGATGGAGATGAAACCCAGTACACCAATCACAAATCCTAGTATACCATACCATAATGGGCTCATGGGCGGGAATTGGTACCAATAAGCGTCCACCAAATGGAGCATATCGGGGAGGACTTTATCGACAACGGTCAGATTACTACCATAATTTGTACTGGAACGTTGTGGGGACCATGCGACGAAATTCGATTCACTCATCGTTACGAAATTATAATTCAACTATAAATTAATCAATTAATTTATTAATTAGGCACGATTTCTTGGAGTTTTTTAAATTTTGTTTGTATTTTGGAGACGCTTATCTCGGAACTCGCTCATTTTCTTTACTGGCATTCTTTTATATAATCCTTGAGAATTTTATTCATAATTCAATAAAAGTAATTCCCTTGAGAGTTTTGTCTTCAAGCCTAATACGGATTCACAAAGTAATCAATTAAACGATTAAACGATTAAGCTCAATAAAACAGACATAATGTAGCTAAAGGGTTGTTATTTGAATTTATTCGTAAAAATAATAATAATAATATTCCAACTCCTAAAAAGTATCATAATTCGGTAAATCATCTCGTATATGTTTTTTGATATTATCGATAAATTCGCTAGAAGTAGCTCCTCCTCCAATATCCCTAGTCCAAACTTTATCGACAACTAATGTCTTATAAATTGCATCTTGTATCAATTTAGCGTGACAATCCAGACCCAAATGGGTCAACATATTGGCAGCTGCATTCAACATTGCAGTTGGATTCGCAACATTTTTACCTGAAATTGAAAATATTACTCAAGATAATAATAATCAAATTAGGCGTCGTTCAAATATGAGCCAACACAGTATATGATCAAACTCATAAAAAAGTAAGACACCCATCAAGTTGGCTTATCCTTGAACGAACCCTTGTAGAGAACCTTTCAGATCCATAGCTGTTTGTCGTACTGCCGACTCAAAAACGGCATAATTTGTACCGAAATTCGCCCCACAATGCAAACCTGCTCCACCAGCTAGACCACAAATAATATTCGATATGATCGAACCGTACAAATTCGGCATTAATAAAACATCGAATTTTTGCGGTGCTTTCACTAATTTACTACAACACCGATCCATGCGGATATCTTCGAAGATTATCTCCGGATAACATTGGGACACTTGTTTCGTTATATCCAGAAATAAGCCATCACTGAGATACCTGAATAGATGATAATTGATTATATCACTATATTTTAAAGATTTGATACCTTACAAATGATCACTGTGGTGAACTACTGTGATCTTTTTCCGTTGGTATTTCTTAGCGTACTCGAAGGCCCATACGGCGACCCGTTCGATATTGCCTCTCGTCGTGATCTTCAAACTTGACACAACACCACGTACACTTTCATGCTCCAACATTGCGTACTCTCCTTCGGTATTTTGCCGGATCAAAATCAAATCCAAATCCGGGAATTTCGAGCGTATACCCGGATAACTCTTGTAATGCAACAAATAAACAAACAAATCCAATTTATTCCGCAACATAACGTTCGGTGTCAAAATCGTATTGTCAGCTTTCACATAGATATTCTCCAAATTACCTTTGATACCGATACCGTTACGTTGTATTGAAGTTATACCTTGATTGACGACTTCATTTTCGTTCAGTTTATCGCCATCCGGACCGGCTTCGTCGTCGATTATTTCGAAATAAATTGGAACACGAGCCGTTTCGAAAATATCACGAACGTATTGGCTCATTTCTGGACCGATTCCGACTCCTAAAACCGTCAATAACCGTTTTGATTACATCAATTGTCGGTACAAACCTGGCAGCATCGTTATCAGATATCGGCCACCATATTTCGCTAAGGGCACAACATCGGTTTCGAGTTTAGACGGCGTCTTGTGGATTTTGATATCGTCTTCATTCTCACTGAGAATATTGGTTTTACCATAAACCGATCGCACAAATCCAGTTATTAACGGCGACAAATTTCCACGATTTAACCGAATTCTATTCAACATGTTGTCAAATTTGACAAAACATACTACTTGAAAATATTTTAAATGATATTTACAGACTAATTACGGAGATTATGGGATTTATCAATGACCTCGTGTACGGGCTGTCTAGTTCGAGTTTTGACGCAATTTTCACAATTTTATTGATAAAATTTATAAATAAAATATGTACAAGACTCATACATACAATTAAGCAATATAGGCATAATCCGTTCAATGAATTGAAAACAAACTGTTTAATCGAAAGCAACATTTCCATTAAAACAAACGATTGATGATATCACATAATTATTGCAAAATTCAAGTTACTCTTACAAATAAGATTTTAATACTTTGTTGAAATTCTAAATTCAAAAAATTTACTCTAACATTCAAAAATTGTCAATAATTAGTTCCTAACAGCTGGCTCTTTTGGCTTATCCAGATTATCACCGTAATCTTCTTGATCATCTACAATAAAACAATTGATGAATTAATTAATGATTATATTCGAAATTATACCATCTTCTTCAATTTCTAGTTGCATATCATTCGGATTTCCATCGTAAATCTTATTATTATTATTATGATTATTATTATTATCACTTAATGTATCGATATGTTTGTCAGCATCATTATTATCGAAGTTCAGTGGATCATCACCGACTTCATGTGCACCATTTTCATCAATCATCATACCATTTTTCGCATCATTATCATCAATATTTTTATCATCCTTCATTGCACTATCAATTTTATTTCTATATCTGCTATTTATTTCATTGACAATATCATTATTTTTCTCATCATTATCATTGTCGGTTTTTTTCGAATTTTCAACAGCCGGCGCTGGTACAACACCCTCTGGTATCCGTTTATTATCATTATTATCATTGAGCATTGGTGCTAATTGTGGTGGTTGTTGTGCTATATCGGCTTTTGTAACACGTTGAATTTTGGCACTTTTCGGTATAACTGATGGTATACGTAATGGTTGGACATTATTCAAATTATTAGAATTTGAACTGGCTGTTGTTGATCGTGTTGTTTTCGTATTATTTGATGTTTTCGGTAATGGAAGAACTTCAGATTTACTAGCAAATGCTAATGATGATGACAATAATAATGGTGATGGTGAAATGACTGCATTTGGTAATTGAAGCGACTCAAATGTTGGACATTTATCCTAAAAATATACAATTTATTACAATAATCTAAAAGTTATGATGATCAATTCACTTTGATTTGGTCGAGTTCATGTTGTAGTTCATGATTGAGTTTAGTTAGATGATTAATTTGACTTTCATTATCATTATTTGTATCTGCATTCAATTTATATTCCCTTTCTAATTGTTCTTTGTCGGATTGTAACTGTAAATATTGTGTTTTCAAGCTTTCTTTAGTACTTTCGACTTTTTTCAATTCTTCTTGAATCTCTTTCAATTTGGCTTGTAAGTCATTGATTTCATTCAATTGTTGATTTTGTGTCTTACTACATTCTTCTTTGAAATCGTCGTGTTGAGTTTGTAAAATATTGAAATGTTGTTGTAATGATGTGAAACGTAGATTTAAATCATTTGAATTCTTCTCATTTTTGGTCCGTTCATCATTCAGTTTATTCTCTAAATCATTTTTAGTCTGTTGATGTTCAGCCTTTTCGGTTTTCAAGGATTTCTCTAAACGTTGTTTATAATCGGTTATAACTGAAAAAATCAATGAATTATTGTAGATGATCGATTTATTGATGAATTTATGATAAACCTTGTAGCTGAATTGATAGATTCTCTTCTTGTTGATGACATATTTCATTGGATTTTCTTACATCTTCTAATTGTGAAAGTGTATTATTATAGCATGCAATCAATGCAATTATTATTAATGATGCACTAATGTAGAGAAAAATTCGGGCCTTAGTGCCACGCACTATACGTGGAGCAGTCATAACATTTATTTATGAAATTATTACAATAATAATTCAAAATTTTATTGAATATTTTATAAATTCTCCATTGACACGAATCAAAATAGAATTTCACAAACACAACCCCACTCTAATACTTTCACATTATCAAATTTATTGCAGCAAACTGCATTATCGACCATCACAGATCGCGATAAAAACAGAGCATAATCCTAATCGAACAAACTCAAATTAACAATTTCTCACACTAATTTAGATCAAATAATCAATATTATTGTAAATCATTAGATAATTTTCCATATATAATATAATTAAAGGCGTATTTGAGGAGATTTCGATTAGTATTAATTTTGGAATAAAGCAAAAGTCCCTAAATAGTCTTTTTGTCACTAATCAGCCGGACAAATTGTCAATAAATGTCAAACAAAAATTGACATTTGTGATAAATGATTATTAAAAATGGCTAGTGTCGGCTTTAGATGGTTGGATATATTGGAAAAAGAATTCGATAAGGCTTTCGTGGACTTAGATCTAGCTATTGGTGAGTTGATTAATTAGTCTCCTAAATAAATCAATTGCTGTGTTATCAAATTGGCTAAATTAAACATCAAACATGTTTTGTTGTGAATGATGTTATCAACATCCAATCAATTAATCAACGTGTAAATCATACAAGAGAACTTACTTAACAACAATGTTAATTATCATCGTATCGATTCTAATTGATTGAAATTTCTTTGTTTCAATATAGGCGAATTGGATTCAGAGGAGCCAGATGTTGTATTTAGTGTTCGTCAGAAATTATGTACACTTAGTTCATGTTTTGCACAGCTTACACATAAGGCTCAGACAATTTTCCAAAATAGTGCAAAAATTGAGGTAAGTACTTTATTTCAAAAGCAATTATAATCGAAAATTATTATAATTAGTTCATACGTCTTATTTCAAGTGTTGTACCATTCTCTAAACCATTCTCACCTAAATCATTATCGATCATAATAATTTGATCGATAATCGATTTGATCTCGTCATAATCTTGAGATTTCGACGATGGTGATGGTGATAATTGAGTTATTTGTGGTTTTATTGTAGTAGTTGATGTTGTTGATTCGACAATTTCACTTGAATTATTTGATGTACTCACATTAACAGTTTCTGCAGGTGGACAATCTTCATCATTATCATTGTTCATTCGAACATCAATTAAATCGATATAATTTTGAGGACATTTCTTCTTAATTGTCCCATTTGTTTTATTATTATTATTAGTTGTTTTACCTTTTCCAAATATTTGTTGTATCAGATCATCTAAATCTGTTGAATTATTATTATTAGTATTATTGTTTTTTGTTATATTTAGATTTTGAGTATCCTCTCCAATTTTGCTATTATCACGATAATCTTTATAGAAATCATTAATCTTAGATTCAATCTTATTTAATGTCTCATTGAAATTATTATCTTGAGTAGATATTTTCTTAATTTCGTCAACTAATTCTTGATTTCTATCGATTAAAATTTCTAATTTGCCATAGATGATTTTCAAATTGTTGAGAAACATCTGAAAATTAATATTTCATAATTTCCTTATAATTAAAAACTGATTGTAGTGCAAATTTGTACGAATCACAATTTTCTAAGCATACAGAATAACCAAGAAAATTATTTCTCTAGTAGTTTCTGTATATTAAAAGTTATTGTTTTGTTCATGGATTCAATCGAATTTATTTGCTGAACAATGGGTAAAAACGGTAAAATTTTAATAGGAATTTCAGGGATATTCTGAAAAGTCACGACTCTAGAATTTGCACCCAAATCAAATAATAAACCCTTTTTTTATTACATTATTATTTAATGAACCATTTTCATCAGCTATTATATTTTGAACCAATGAAAATATGGCATTTAGATTTTCATTAGCACGATTCAAATCTAAATCGAATTTTTGATTATCCTTCATTAACTTTTCATAAACTGTAATTATATTTGTACCAATTTGATATAAATTTCTCATTATATGAACGTCGTGATTTTTGATTGATTTTTCTAAATTTTTTATATCTTTAATTTCAACTGCAGTCCTGTAAATCAATCAATTTTCAATAATTATTATTTTCAATCTAATTATAAATCGATTACTTTTTATCGAAAGTTTCCATTAATTTCTCTAAAATATCACTAATTTTCGATTCAATCTGTGATTCATCCATCTGTAAACGATAACAACTGTCCAAAAATAAATTTTGAGCTGAAAAGATTTTCTCGAAATTAGCATCCAATTTATTGTTCAAAATATCCAATTGTGATTTATCTAAAAAAAATTCTATATAGAAAAATTACAAGTTATTTAATTCAGCTTCACCTTTATTCGATAAATTCCTGTTATAATTTTTGCCAATTAAAACAATTAAGGCTCGAATACCATTTTGTAGTTCAGTTTTTGTCACATTAAATATAGTTTCAAGATGGATTTGTTGTTGTTGTAATATTTGATCAGTTTTCCAATTTTCCGCATTCATTTCACTTACCTTAAAATAGATTTTTCACTTTTAATTATAATTAGTAGTTTGTTAAATTTAGAATTGGTTACTTTAATTGCGTACTCATTTAATTCGTCTTTCAACTCCAATTTCATTCGTTTAATTAATGTTTCAGTATTATTAACAATTTTCAATTGTGTTACGAATTGTTCATTGATTTCTTTGAAATTTCCGGCATTTTCTTCAACTAACATTTGGAACATCAGACTCGAATTTAGATGTGTCTCCAATAATGATTTTTGATTTTTCAAAGCTATCTAGAATAAATCACAATAAAATCAATAAATTAAATAAAAACTATTGGATTACTTCGTAATTTTCTTGTGTTGTATTGATTATATTCTCCTCCATTAGATTTGTATTTGTTTTTAAATCATCGATAGCGGCTATAGCATCTGATAATTCAGATTCAATATCTTCATCACGTTGCATAATACCTTCTTCTATTTGTTCTAAACGATTCGTAATTGTGTCCAATTTCACTTGTATTTTTGTTGTTTGTGTATCAATTTTACGTTCTAAATAATTTAAACGATAACCAAAACTATCATGAATTGTATCGATTTTTTTGTTTAAATTCGTTTTACTTGTGTCATCTTTAAAATTTTCCATACTCATATTTTCTGATATTTTATCCAAATTCAATATCATCAATGATTCTAAATGTGTGATTTTCACATCGATTGCATCCAATTTTCTTTGATATTGTTCAAATTTATCTTGAATTGTTTTTGATAATTGTATTGAGTATGTATTATCCAAATTACGTAGACGTTCTTCTATTGATAACATTATTGTTTCCAAATTCTGAAAATTATTGTCGATTTTTTTTGTTGTAATTCTACTAAATTAATTTCGAGTTTTACCTGGTGTCCTGCAACATTTCGAAAATTTTCAACATTTTCATTTTTATGGAGTAAATCACTGTACAAATGTATAGCATTCGTACAATACACTAACACAATATTTATGATAAATGGTATTTTCCACTGATACATTTTCCAGAAAAACTTCTGCAATTTCCTTTTTCCTGTTGGAAGTTCTGTATGCACTTCAGCAACTGTTGTCGCTTCTGCTTTATTTAACGAAGACGATCGCGATGTTTACACTCACAAATACACTGTCTTACTCATATGTACACATATTATATACAGTCACTCACATATAGATATACTTCAATCATCCAAACCATCATCATCATCATCATCATCAAGATCATTATCATAAAACAGTGGCTATAACAACGATTATGATTCACACCAACAAACAAGAATTCTTCCAATTATTCTTAAATGACTATAAAAACAACATGAAAGAACCAAATACAAAAATTGTTATCTTATTAGTTTGTTTAAGTTGATCTTTGGTTTATTATTTTAAAAGGGTGGTCGTTTTTCGAAAAAAATTTTACGATTGAATCATGTTTATTTATATACAGATCGGTTTTTAAAATATTTACAATAAACTCTTTGAAGAGAGCAATTTCACAAAATTGATTTACCATATTCAGACATTGGCATCTGGATAATTTTGAAGCAAAAATTTCAAATTGTATTTTCATTTATTTATTCTTCGATAAATTCTCGTTGTACTTGATGTTTAATTATACTTTTATTAATAATATTCAAGTCTTCAGTTGTAGATTTTTTTTTTAGATATTAGTAATTAAGTCCTTATTGTAATAATTTTGGTGATTAAAATAGGGGAGCTTTCTAGAAATTAACGTCATTTAGGGTTACTTCTAAAGCAGTGTTACTCAAACTTCTTCATTTCAAATATTTTCAATAAATGTCGGATTTGTTTAGAACCACAAACTTATTTGTTCTTTATTTCCGAATTCCCTTATAAAGAGATTTTGTTGTTTAATGAATAGATGACTGACTAGAGGAAGGCCTATAAAGGGAAACCATCAAAATCTTCGCTTTCATACAAATTCGGAATTGTCTGACGAAAAAAAAACGATTCTCATCAAATAAATAGGGGAATTTGATTAAATGGATACGCTTGGGAATTTGTTGTGATCTAAATTTGTTTTTTTTTCCTAGATTTAAAAGGACCGATTCTCACGCTCTTGAAAAATAAAATACGTCGATAATTTAGAAATGATTGAGACAAAATTTGCGTGTTAATATTGTTTTTTTTTTTGTGGGGGGAATTTTCGGATGATTAACAGACATAAAACAGAAGCTTATAAATTCGTGTGAATTCTTGTCAAGGTCTTGAAATATTGCGATTTTATCTAAACGATCGAAAGATTTAAGGACTAATGTATTAAAAAAATTAGCTAAAAAAACAAAACAAACTGAATAACACTCGGTTATAATTAGATAGTTTAATAGGCAATAACTTAACTTGAAGAACGCGACGTAGTTATTCTGCAAATTCCCTTGATATTTTTAGAAATTTTCTTTGATCAAGATTAGTAACATTTTACATTTTTTCTTGACATTTATTTATTCATTCATATTTTTTTGTTGTTGTTTTATAAATTTTTCTGATTAAAATTTTGTTCTCTATTTTATTTAGGCTGAATTAATACATATGCGAGCTGAATTAATCGAATCGAAATCTAAACGTGAAGTACTCGAACAAGAATTACATAATTTATTATTACAATTGCACTCATCACAACTTGCCCAATTGCCAGATAGTCTAACAAATCGTAAACAAGATCCAAATTTTAAGCCTGATGTAAATAATATTAAGAAAAAATTGGAAGCTGAATTACGACAAAGCCCTCTAAGGAATAATCGATGTAAATATGATTTTTCGAAAATATTCTAAAATATGTCTTAAGTAAATTTGTTTTAAATTTTTAGATAATAACAATAATAATAATAGTAATAATAATAAAGAAACGGATGAATTGAAATTTAGTCAGGCATTATTGGAAACAGCTCAAAATCGTGCCGAAACTGCACAATTACAATTAGAAAATGCATCATTAAGAAATTCAATTTTAGCATTAAATAGTGAAGTATATGGAGCGAAATTAGCAGCGAAATATCTTGATAAAGAATTAGCTGGACGTATACAACAATTACAATTATTAGGTATTTATATATATATACATTTGTTAAATTCAATTATTTATTATTTTTGAACAGGTAGAGAAATGCGTGGCGATATACGTGATAAATTATGGCGCCAATTGGAATCGGAAATTTTATTACAAAGACATAAAACTGTAGTTAGAGCATGTAGACGGAATAGTATTTTAAATAGTACGGAAAAATCTTGTCCCAAACCGGAAATTGATTCGATCAATGAAAGAACTGAACATTTTGGTGATATAAGAACAGTTGTTGTTAAACGGAAGCCGAATCAAGGACTTGGAATAAGCATTACAGTAATAAAATTTGTACATTATTTTTTTTTATAAAAAATTTTTTTAATTATTTAGGGTGGACGTGAACATGGGGTGCCTATTCTTATATCTGAATTAGAACCACATGGTCCAGCTGCATTATCTGAACAATTATATATAGGTGATGCTATTTTATCAGTGAATGATAAGGATTTGAGACAGGCTTGTCATCGGGAGGCTGTGGAAATTCTACAACAACAAAATGGCGATTGTACATTACAAGTACAATATATAGCGGCTGATGATAGTGATACATCATTAGAAGAAGATGGCTACAATTTCAGGTATTAAACTAGATTAATTTAATGATTTGTTCGATTAATCGTTGATGAATTTTATAGATTTTTCGATGATGAAGTTTGTACTGGAACTAATGACAATTTGAATATTCATTCTTCGAATTCTTTAGATATAATAAATACACCAACAGCTCCCCGTACGCCTGAATCAAGCTCGGCCGCTAGTCGGTGAGTTTGTTTTGTTTTTATACAACAGAAAAAGTATTATTTTATTTTTCGAAAAAAAAAACAATTCTATTATTATTGCATGTTTGCAATTTGTTGTGATTTTATTTTTAAAAGAAGTAAGTTCCAAAATTTATTTATAAATTTCAAACTATTATATTTGTTATAAAATATTTTATAATTAAATCGTTTTTATTTATTCAGGATTTTATTTGGATTGATGCACTATTACTCCTCCACCGCCCCCGACTCCTCGTATTTTGCAATTTAAGCATGAGCATGTTGCACAATCAGATATAGACTGGTTGATGGCTTGAATTCAATTGTTTTTAGGGTCGTATATGAATTTTGTCTCAATTAATAGGATTCACAATCGAATCACCCTTCCAATATGTATAATTGTCGTTTAATTATCCGGAATTTGCCAACTATTTCAACTGTTCTAAATTGTTCGAATCGATAAGTTCTGGTTTTAATAGAAATTTGTTGAGGTCTAGTTTGCGATCAATTAAGTTGAGACAATGGCAAAATTTATGTACTTTCCTCTAAAGTGATCAGCTTTTATTGTCAGATCGCAATATATTCGTTAACTAAATTTTGAGTCAATTTTTCAGGATAATCTCTAGGAATAGTCCTGAAATTAAAGCACAATCAGAGACTGTCTACGATTATAATTTAAATACAACAAATGGCAATATGGCAGACATAAATAATGGGACAATAACAACAAATCAAGAAATAAATTCAAATAATCCCATTAATGATTTGACAACATGCAATAATTTAAATACGAACAATATTGAAACAACTGATTTAATATTGATCGATAATGCAACAAATAATGTGATTAAATTGCAAGATTTCAAAAAAGTCGATATGGTTGAAGATGAAAATTTCAATTATTCAACAAATTCATTAAATTCGGAAAATCTATCATCACCAATGCAAACAAGTACTGATATTTTCTTGGATTCGGAAATTCTATCAACTGATATAGCATCGAATGATTCACAATCACCAAAAAACATACAAATCAATAAACAGGAGCCGGCTATAAAGCAAAATTTCCAGTTCAACAACAATAATGATGATGTTGATGATGATGATGAT
>JAZBGZ010000170.1:18805-30440 GCA_037414795.1 Stenodera caucasica | reverse complement strand
AAACAGAACAATAATTAAAACAATGAAAATCGAAAAACTAATCAAATTCAGTTGTTTTCAATTATCAATAAAATAATAAAAATTACAATTGAAATTTGCGCTGGTACTCTATTGTTTTATTTCCGACCAATCACAATAGGGGCACGTCAAAAATGTCAAATGCGAACGCCAATTGATTGGTGGAGAAGAACAATAATAGCGGTTACTTTAAAATCCAATATTATTCCAATTGGAGATAAGAAATTTTTATTTCTAATCTCAAAAACAATAATATTCGAATCCGGAAATCTCTATTTTTAGATTTTTTAGGCCAAATTAGACGTCACATCGACTAATAGTGGAATTTGGCCTTTTTCCTATTCCTATCAGTCAACTACTTATAGAATATATTTTTTAAATAGTATCACGCGAAAAACAAGTGTTGTTTTCAATTATCACACTGTTGTATTAATTTTTAGTTAAAATTGTCATTAAATCGATAGATAATAAGAGCAATAACAATAAGTTCTAATTACTGATTCATGTTTGATTAAATTAGGGATAAATTCGCTTGTTCGAATTGTCGAATAAACAAAGAATTCGGATTGGGTTTAGATTATTTAATTAAGTGGGTGGAAATATTAATTCAAATCAATTGAATATGACCTCATTTATTGCTTTAAATTTCGATTTTTTCCGTTTTTGGCCTTGTTTATGAATGGCTCGTTTTGATAAGGCCAATTGTGGTGTTACGTGATTTTCGGCAAGTAAGCTGTCTTTTTGGTTCAAGCAACACCTCGAAATATTGATAACAAACTTTCATTAGTGTTTTCATACTTATCAGCAGGATAAATTGTTACTAAATCAACAGGATAATTGAGGACTAGATATCTCGTGTTGTTACATTATAACTAAATATTTGAACAATCAAATGGTTTTTTTAGAGATAAACAATTTTTTTTCACGTGGAAATTTGGAAATTTCTGGTTTCACTCCAATGTATTTGCTCAACTAGCCAATCAATCTTTATCTACATCACAAAATCAATTTTTTATAACAATAAATTGAGTTCCAATTTTGAGTTACTTCGCCAAATTAATTTTAGAAATATATTTTTGGGCACATATTTGATATTGGGAAAGCCAAAACTCATTTTTCATTTTCAGAAGAATATATAAATGAACATTAGAAGGTCCTCCTATTTCTACGTTTCAATTGTTTTTATTTAAAATACAACAATTTAGGTTCAATGTGATTTAATTGCGTTGCTCAAAATAAAAAACAAAAACAAATTAACACCGTTATTATGACAAATCCGGAAAAATCACAAAATGATCTAAAAATAATCTCATCAATTTTAAGGTCAAAAAATATATAAATACATATACGAGAATAATCTTTTGTTTTGAAAGATTGAAAATAGAAGAAAATGTAATTTTCGAAGCGGAACAATAGAACTTTCACTATTATGTTGTAATGTAATTTGGGAAAATAGAAAAAAATAAAACAAAGTTCAACGAATCATCAATAATTATTACAATTAATGTCGCAATTTGATAATTCGCATCAAAATAATCTTCAAGAATATTTGAAGGATCAAAGCATTTGATAGAGACGTGAAAATTTACGTCAATCGTTACAGTTCAATTAAATACGGATTTTTTTAGACCTCCCAAGTCTATTTTTTTGGCCGAATTCTACAGTATCTTTTATCATTCTCTCTAAAAACCCAAATCTATATCTATAAAAATATCAATAATCTATTTTTAGAGAACATGAACAAATTACAAAGATCTACACAAATAGATATTTAACTAGCACAATAAAATCCGAACGTTCACGTGAACAAAACGTGCATTTATTTATTTATTATGAATCTCATATCAATAAAACTTGTTTTTGATAGCTTATCAATGAATTATCCTTTGTTTATATTTTTTTATTATAATTGCATTATCAAGGTATCTAGAATTTGATAAGTACACACCTCTAATTTTGGATGAATTCAACAAATTTTTTGTTTCGATTAAAAAAAAAAAGTCCTACACACGATTTAAATGGAGGCGTCGTGTCTGATCTCATTAACGATGCCTGGCGTCCCTGTCTCTTTAAATTTTAAATCAACACCATACGATAATGTTGTTGGATTATTCAAGCGCAAATAATTACGATTCGTAGGCGAGTCAATAGATTAAAAATTCTATTTTTCCGGATAATACTGGAAATTTAAATGAAGATGCAAGACTCTCTGGTTGTTACATCAGTAGAACGTTATTTTAAATGAATAATATTAGGTGTGTACGTATTGACGCCTCAACAGAAAGGAGTGGCTCAAGATGAACCGTTTTTATTTCAAGAAAACTCGGATTCAGACGGAAAACTCCATTATTCAATTGAAAATCAACCAGTAATTTTGCAATTTCTCCCAGTCCAGTTATCGTACTCATCTAAGTCGAAGCTTATATCTGTTATTTATAGCTGAAAAATTGATTTGTTAAGGTCAAATTAACTGTAATATAATATAAACTTAATTCTGTTCCAAATTACATTTTTATTAGATTAATTCCAATCAAGGACTTCTTTTTTGGTACTGAAAACAATCATTATTATAGTAAAATAAGCAATAAGAGAGGAAATTTCGTCAGATATACCAATTTTTTTAATTAATAATTAACCAATTGATTCGATGAACAACTTACCTATTTTATATGATGTAAAAATATTACCAGTTGAATCAGATCAAATATTTAGCCCACTTATTTTAAAAAGCACATCCATCAATATTAATTAAATCTGAAACATTCTAGGTGTCAATAATAGTTATTTTCATTATATAAATTGTATTTTTAATTAACTAAATCGGAAAAAAGGAGATAATTGGAAGCTTTACAAAAATGAGAATAATTGCACTTCTAAGGCTTATATCATCGATGGTCGACGATAATAGAATTCATTTTCAATAACAACAATTACATAAAACTTGCAAATAAATCTATATAATTAATTACAGTTATATAATAAATAGAAAAATATTATTATTTAGTTATCTATAACTAGCCATTTTTCATGGAGTTGTTCAACTTGTTGTGAAATAATCGGATGTCGCAATCTCATTCTAACTTCTAATTTACCACCAACTTTCTTCCTACCTTCCAATATCTATAATTAACAACAAAAATAATGATAATCTACGATATAAAATTTATCAAACTTACATCGAAACTATCGTGTAATTCACACTGTGTTTCTAATTGTTGTAATTTAACATTTACTGTACCAATTAATGTATCACCACGGAACCAACCACTGAAACAAGAAGTAAAGTCGCTAGCGCAACAGCAGCTAGCACAATCCATACATGGCACCCTCAACTAATTAGCGCAAAAATAGAAAAAAAATCCACCACCCTTGTTAAATTTTATATAACTATAAAGCAATAAATATTTAAACAAAACAAATGAGAGGAGGATAAAGCTTGAAATAGACGCCGATGAATGAGGGTGTTTTGTACAAAAAAAAAAATGCAACAGACATCAATTTTGAGGGTGGGATTCAATAAAAGACGTGCATATGAAACAAATTAAATAGACTCACCCTTTAGAATATAATTCGAGTTTAACGGATTGTCTTTTGAAAATCCTTTGACAAGCTCTAGCTGTCCGTTGAATTGGAATAATAAAAGTTGAATTATATTCAGGGCTATTTGTATCTTTAACTGTAGGAGTTCGATCTCTGAACGGTTCATCCTAGAATTTTGCCAATCAATTATTTTTATTATCAATATTTTAATTAAAAACAAACTTGAGGATATGGAAATTCGAATTTAACATAAGTATCGATTTCTTTTGGATTTTGACAAGTATACGATATTCCTCTTAAAATAGTCAATTCTAAATCATTATCACCTAATTCTGTGAAACTTTTAACAATTGAAAAATCTTTTGTTTCATAATGGAATTTCGGTACACCAGCTCCAGGTGTACGATGTGCTAAACGTATTAAATCTAAATCTTTTGTAACATTTAAAGCAAGCCGTTCAAAACGATTTGTACTGGCAACATCACCAAGTGCTTTATGATGATCACGTGTACTCAAACACATTTTCAATTGTTTTGTTAATTGTACCTCTAAACGTGATAATACATCTAAATTTGTATCGTCTTTATCGGTACATTCATCAGTCATTACAACATCATATCTAAAAAAATCATAAATTTTAATATTTATATTTGGTAATTATTTTAAATTACTCATTATCAAGTTGAGATTTAGCACTTAAAGATATTGGTAAAGTTGATAAATCAACAGGTAAACCACAAGTTGCAGCTTCAATTAACGGATCGAAACCTTTTGCTGTACGTAGAAATTCTTTAGCTTGCTCAATTTCACCTTTACGTTTCGCATTCAATGCCGCTTCTTTAAATTCTTTTTGTTTTGCTAATAGAAGTATTAATTGTTTTTCAGCTCTTGAATTTGGCATTTGATTTCCTATAATAAATTTGATTTTCATTTTAAATCTTGATTAATTTCACATCTTCAATCGCCTAATATCGAAAACATTATATTTAATTTAAATAGAACTTAAATCATATAGTTGAAAAACAATTTAATTTAATGCAGCTGCAACAATTATGATTAATAAGAAATATGACATCACCTGTTATTCTTGTAGTTTGTGAGGTCGATGGTTGAGATGGTTTTGTTGGTAGTTTTGGTTTTTCTGAATTTGGAGGTGTTGCCGGTTTAGGTGGTGAACTAGCTCCAGGTACCGGTATTGGACCATAACCTGGTGGTGTTGGTAATTCATCAACTGGAATTGGTTTGCCAGCTTTATGTGCTTTAATTGCCTGTTCGAATTGTTTAACAATCCGTCCCATACGTCGTGCTTTACTAGCATTGCCTTGTTCTTTAGCTGATTCTTCTTGTTTTTTATAAACATCTAAACGTTGTTGTAATGCTTCTTCAATTGATGATGCCATTATTAAAGTTTCTTCAGGGACTTCATCTTCCGGTACAGTTATCTGTGATATACTGTCATGTTGTACTTGATTCTCTTCAATTTTTTGTTGTGTAGGATCCGGTGGTGGTTCTGGCATACGACTCAAATCAATTGGTTGACCATTTTCGGCTGCTTTTATCACAGTATCGAATTGTTTAGCAATTTTTATATAACTAATAGCAGTTGTTGAATCTCCAGATTTCTTTGCTTTCAAAGCAGCCATTTTATATTGATTTTTACGTTGATTCAACATATTTATTAATTGAGTATCGATCTGAGGTGGTGGTGTAGAAGCAACTTCTTCTTCCTTCTCAGGAGTTGTATCTATTTCTGGTTCTGGTTCCGGTTCTGATATTGGTTCTGGTGGTGATTCAGTTGGTGATGGTATAGCGGGAGCTGGACGTGTCGGTTGAACTTGATTCGAATTTCCTTCCGTTTCCGGCTTACGTACACTCGTACTAACTACAGGCGGTATATCGTCATTATTAATCGTTTTACCAGCATTCACTTGTTTAATTAAATCTTTAATTGTTTTGATACCACGATTGAATCGTCTAGCACGGCTAGTTTCACCAGCTTCTTTTGCATTTTTCTCCGCTTCTTCATACATTTTTAATCGTTCAGATAACAGATTAGTTTCATCATTTGATCCTGTTTGTATAGGTTCAGGTTGAGATTCCATTTCAGACTCTTGATAACCTTCACCTAAATAATCAATTCGAATAGATAACAATGTTTATTTATTTATGTAGGTTTAGAAAATTACCAGTAATTTCCGTTAATTCATTTAATAAATCTGGATCATCATCATCACCAGATAATTCAGCATCTGATGGGATATCTTTCAAACTGGCAGCAACCATAGCATCCAAATCATTATCGGGAATCGGTTTTTTAGCAGGACGTTTCGGTTTACCATTATTACCACCAGCTAAAGCTGCTAATTCTGCTTCTAAATCACTATCATGTTCATCATCTAAACTGCCACCCGTACCGTCGAAATTCAAATCGGTCGGTATATCGAATAAACCATACTATCGATAAATAAAATTATAAAAAAACAGAAAAACAATTGTGAACTTTGAATAACCTGAGCCAAATTTCGACCAGACGGATCTCTCTTCGATTTGTCACCACGTCTTCTGCCTGCCATCATTCAACGACAATTAAACCTAAAATTGCGACTAGAATTTCCAATTTATTATGTACACAATATAAATTAATTAAACAAAAACTACTAAAACGACAGAAATTGTAAAACTTGTTAAAATTATAAATGACTCATTCGATGGCAATTTCGCGATTGTGATTGGCTATAATTTGACAACCATAATAGCCAACTCGGTGATATAAAACTTCCCATATCGATGCGGGAAAATCAAAAACTAAGTCCACAAATTTACTCATATTTAAAAAAAAAAGATCAGTTACATCTTAATCCATCTAAAAATTATTCTAAATACAATAAAGTAATAGATTTTTGTAAAACTAACGATATAAAGATAATATAGATCGGTTTATAATCCCGTTAAAATTGTAGGAAATACGGGGACATTCGATGGAGATGAAGCTTGTCTAACACTCATTTCCCATGTATCCAATAATTGCGATACAGAAAAATATTTAGGTAATTTTTTAATTCTGGCTAATAATGCTGTTTGTACAGCTGATAAAAATTGTGTAGCATTATATTCATGGGATGCCATATGACAACTAGGCGATGATTTTGGATAATCTTCTGGTATTGTTAATGAAATTGGTGGTACGCATGGCAATTGTTTATCATCTAACCAACATGTTAATTGTATCGATTTTGAGCCGGGCTGTTGATTTGGATCCAATGATACTTTGAAACGTTGATCTAATCGAGCAATTTCACCTTGTAGAACATCAGGAATATCACTAGTGGGCTCCTCAATTTTTTGCTTTTTTAACGGTGGAACTAATCTGTGATTAAAATATTTATTATAATGGTTATTTTTTTGATATAACATTACTTTAGTTCGGGTCCAAATAGAGCTTCTAGAGTAGGCCCAAACGTCCGGTGGAGAGTATGGTTGATTACAGGACTCTGTAGATTATTGCTAACGGCTTCTAGGAGAGGATTGAAGACGTGGTGTTCCTTTATCGGCATGTGAGTAGTAGTGGAAGCCGGTACACTACCATCGCTTCGCTTGAAATCCAACTTTTCTAAGACAACTTCGCATTTGAGTAGTGTCTCTAAAGGCATCCTTTGTTGAGGATTCGATAGAATTTCCAACAATTTTTTCATTTTGCTCAATTTCTCAACATCTATAATATAGAGAAATAGCTCGATTTTAGAATAGATAATTGTCTTTGTATTTAGACTTACGTTCACCATCATTTCCCATTCTAGCAATCATCTTCCTCAATGGCTCAATATATTTGCTCAATTGTCGTACTTTCTCTCTATAGGCCTGTTCATCTTGCATACCCATTGGACTTTGATTCGGTTGTCCTGGTGTATTTAATGAACTACCTGGACTTGGTGCCATACCAACAGATCGTGGTGGACCACCAGCACCCAACATACTCATTTGTGAACTAGGTGATGGTGCTAGAGCTGGTGAAGCTACCATTTGATTACTGGGCGGTGGTCCGCCTAGACCAGCTGGTGATTGAACCGATGGCGATGGGCTTTGTCGTAAAAATTGACTTGTTGTTGTATTACGACCGAATGCAGCATTCGGTGCATTCATCATCATTGTTTGTGGCATTGGTTTATTTTGTTGCATCTGTTGCATTTGTTGCATATTATTCAATAATTGATTTTGCATTTGATTCGTCATAGGACCAGTCATTGCACCTTGTATCGGACCACCCATTTGTAATTGTCCAGATAATTGATTTGGTATTTGATTTCCCATTTGATTTTGTACATTATTTTGCATTTGATTAGCTAGTTGATTTTGTAATTGATTTGGTAACTGATTCATTGCATTATTCGACATTTGACCGGCTAATTGATTGGCTATTTGATTTGGAATTTGATTATTCATTTGATTAATTTGATTATTCATTTGATTAGCTAATGGACCACCATTTGGTCCCATACCCATTGGACGTTGTTGCATTGTTGCTTGCATATTATTCATTTGTTGGCCAGGTCCTCGATTCAATGTCTGTAGTAAATTTGTTGCTGTTATTTGTTGTGGACCACCCATTGGTCCTTGTTGTGGTCCTGGCATATTCATAATTTGATTACGTGTACCTTGACTGGCTAGATTTTGTAGAGCATTTATCGGATCCGGCATACCAGGAGCACCCTGATTAGCACCAGGAACACCCATTCCAGCACCTTTTTTTGTATCTAACAATAGAAATTGAGAATAACCCAATAAAATCTCAAAATTAATAAAAAAAACTCACTCATTTCGCGTACATGTAAAATCAGTCTTGCTACATAACCTAAATAGTCTTCTTTTGTTTTTGCTTTTAAAAATACATGATTCTCCATTTCTATGCTATTTCGTGATGTATTCATGCCCGATTGGCGGATAGCTTCTTCACTATAATCAAATTTGATATACGGAAAAAGATTAGAAATTAAAATTGTTGAAGAATAAAAATAGTTTACATTTTAGATACAACACTTTGGCGAAAAGCCGGTGTTCGCCACGACCCGTCTTCTGCCATTCTGTTATATTCAAAATTAATCAATTAAAAAAACTACAAATAACTTTAGTAAAAACAATTTTATAAAAGATTTTCACAAATTTTGAGAATGTGTATAAAATGTCAGATTGTTCTGTTAGAAATATGTTGGTAACAATGCTTTAGTTGTGCCATCTATTAGATGTTTCAGGAATTATAAAGGGTGGCAATTTATAAATTATAACAACAAAAATTTTGTAATTTTTGATTTTCAGTTATTTATTTCTTGAGATTTGAGAGAATATTCGTGTAAAATTAGGGGAAAAAACTGTTTTTATTATTTTCAGTTGTAAATTTGTTGAAACAACTTCTAGAATCATTGGGAAAATTATTGCTTTTAAAATTGAACATGGTTGATTGAAATCTAGGTAATTTGTGAAATCGAAAGGTTTGTAGCTTATTATTAGTTGGGGATCGATTTAAAAGCATGTAATGATATTCTAAAATGCTGGAAGTAAACAACATTAGAACAACTACAATAATAGTTGAAGTACTTTCGATCAAAACAATCTCAATTTAAAAAATATCAGCAAACAAGATGTTGTTTTAATTCAAATGGTTATATCGAAAAATATTTGTTTTAGTCTTGTATCATTTATCAATATATTGTCAATTATTCATGATCGAAAAGCTATTATCCTGTAGGAAGATCAGAAAAGGATTATCGGCTCATTTCACATCTGTACTTATAACTGTGCAAATCCCCCAAATTCGAAATAATATAGTGAATACTTTTTTACTCTATTTTCTGTAATTATTGAACTATTATTTCAGATGCGTAGAAAAAATACTGAAAATCTCCATAAATCAATAAGACACATTTTATTTACAGCCCAAATATTCGGCTTATTCCCAATAGAAAATGTACTGAATACTGAAATAGCGCCCTTAAATTTCAATTGGTGGTCATTAAGGGTTGTTTTATCAATTTCGACAGCTTTAGGTGCTTATATCACCGCAATCATGTACGTTATTTATTTGGGCGTTGAAGGATACGTTCAAGAATCAGCTGGTAGATTAATTTTGAAATTTAATTAAAATTGAAATAATTCTAATTGATTGCTAGATCAAATGTTCTTCTACTTATTCAATGCGACTACTTGTGTCTTATTTATAAAAATTGCGAAAGAGTGGCCTTTGATAATGAGAAAATGGAAACAAGTTGACGATACTCTAGTTAGTTATGGTTGGCCGAAATATTTGGATCGAGATTTGAAAATTCTCTCTGTTGGTTTTTTATTATTCGAATGTATCGAGCATCTTTCCTCTCAAATTGATCGCATTTCGATATCTTTCAATGACCATGATACAATTTATTCGAGTCTTCACAATTATTTTGTTAATTTATCGTTCCCTAACGTATTTTATTTCATCAATTCCGCACCAATATTGACAGGAATTATTCTCCAAGTGAGTCACTCAATAATATTGTGAATAGAAAAATGTTGGAATAAATTTTAGATTATTTATATTAGAATGGCGTTCACTTGGGTGTTTCTCGATTTATTTATAATTATCTTGAGTTATACGTTGGCCTCAAGATTTCAGCAAATCAACGATAGAATCCGATATTTGATGAGACGAAAAGTATTGACAATAGTTTTAAATTAATCGATAATCCGGATATTTCAATTCTAGATACCTTCAGAGATGTCCTGGAGAATTGTTCGTAACGATTATAATCGTTTATGCAATTTGTGTTATTTTATTGACGATAAAATTTCGTTATTAATTCTAATTTCGTTCACAAATAATTTATATTTTATTGTATTTCAAATTATTAATATGATCGATTTAGATTATGCCACAATTTTGGGACGATTACATTTCATATTATCGTCACTTCTTCTAGTTTTAAGACTAATTTTCGTCTGTTTATACGGTGATTGGCTCCATGAAGAAACTAAAAGGCCTTTAGATTTATTATCGTTAACTAACTATGAGATTCATAACATAGAAGTACTGGTTCAATATTTTATGGGTGACAATTTTCTGAAAATCTATCATTACAGATTGAAAGATTCATAGAAAGGGTTCGATACGATTCCACTGGTTTTACCGGCAACCGATTGTTTATGATTACTAGAAAATTACTTTTGAAGGTGAATAAATTTGGGGGTAATTCTATAATTTTTAGTTCGGGTAAATTTCTAGATAATGGGCTGTATTTTCGTTTATGAATTGGTACTAATTCAGTTCCACCAAATCAATGAGAAGATGGAAAATTGAGGTTTCACCAATAAATTCTATACAAACAACTGACTAATTAATTTCTTTCATACAATCAATTTTCTCTAGATGAAAGAGATAAGGCTAAGAAAAACACAATTACACCTTGTATCGTTATTATAATTTCCAACAAATGCTACAATTACAGGTTTGATTGTGATTAGATTTTACTGAAATCGAATGATTGGAAATTTAGCAGAGCCATTTCGACACATTAACGATAATAGCAGGAGCGACAACTTTATCATCGTTGTATACACGAGCATTAAACTGAATCAAAACTAACTCGTAGGTAACAATAGCTCCAGCAATCTGCGAAATTTGAATGATTTCGATGAGTCAAACTAATTAGCATACTTACGCTCAAAATTAGCCCTTTTGTAATTTTGAAAAATCGCCGACCAGTTATAACGATAACAATATGGGTCGCTTGGTCGATAAACCGATTTATCTTCAATAAAAAATCGAATTGAAACAGCAAAATTGGGATTGAGACCAAAATTGTATAATTACCTCCGAATTATAGAGTTCGGTCGGTACTGATAGCAATAAAGGCAGAAGATTTCGACTTTCGTCATGAACTGAGGCTCCAAATAAACAAACGCAAACTAGTCGTGTCGTTAACAATGAAAACGATACCATAAAGTACGCTTTTTCGATTCCTGATCGTCGTTTTTTCAAAGTACTGAATAACTGGATTAGAATAAAGTATAAATTGGCGAAATACGATAATAGAACGATATTTGAGATTTT
>JAZBGZ010000169.1:37454-48142 GCA_037414795.1 Stenodera caucasica | reverse complement strand
TAGTTTTTATTTATGTGGACTAACAAAAGTCAAAAGGGTGAAATTGTAGCTTTCCTTCTGAAATTAAAATTTTTTATCGCTTTTTCTTCTATCTTTTACAGCAATTTTATGATTTTACAACCTTTATAGTCGAACAATAGGGTGACTCAAGAACGAGATAATTAAACTGAAATCAAAATTTAGACAAGTCGTCACGGGACGACTATAATTCAATAAAATGTGAAGACTTTTCTAACTTTGATTCGGCACGATTTTCGAAATATGAAAGGGTATAACCGGAAATGGAGTTCTAATCTTGTCATTTCGAATATATTTCCGGTATATACAACCCCATCACGTGACTATCAAATCATTTATAAACTCATAATGTTGTGCCATATCGAATATATTTCGACGTTATTTATTTATTTTTTCTAATTTAGATAACGACACAGCAACCGTTTGATTAATATCTAAGATTTCAGGTATACCTGAAATTTCACGTAGAAAAATTAACCCCGATGAACGTGAATAAATCAAAACAACAACAACAAAAAAATAACAACAAAGTAGTCTCAAGTTGAAATTTATTACTGAAACTGATAGACGCGCTCCACCCTCTTTTGCTTTATTAACGAAATTCCTTCGTTTCTTGGGGGTTGGTTATTTTTGAGTTGAGTGAAATTTCGAAATTTCAGGTAGATGGACAATCGAAACAAATACCAATTAAAACGAACAATACACCCCTTTATTTGGCACAATATTCTGTGTTATCCCTGTCACGTGTACGTCAAAACAACTGCATTATCAAAACAATAGAACATCGAAATTGTTCGGCTCTTATCAGAGATGATTAGGTGTTGATTGCGTCAGACAGTCAATATAGATTAGAGTTGGAATATTGTTGTTGGTGTACAGTTGAGGAGTCATGAAAGGGTGGCTTATTTAAGGCCCGATTTATCGACAAATAATGGAAAGGGGAGTGGATAATTGATGGATTGATTGGCAGTTTTTCGATAGTTTTTTTTTTGATGATTGAACAATTGAAATTTGGCGGCGTTTATTTGAATTTCGTGTTGGGATTTTTCAAATTTCATTCAATTAGGAATTTTTGACAAGTTGAACATTTACACGGTTCTGAACTCAACCAAATACGAGTTTGATTTCAGGACAATAACTATTATTAAATTCGGCCAAAATCGCCTTGTTTAAAAGGAAATATGGAAATATTCTCGTATGGAACAGTAGTCGTCTTCGAACTAGGGGATTTATTAAATTAATTTAGAAATTGGACATGCACTCAATTTTATTTTGTTACCTGTCTCTATCTATGTACGTATTATTCTTTTGAATACATTTATATATTTTTGTAGTGTTATTTATTAATGTTGGCTTTGGAATAACAAATATGGACAACACCGTGAAATCGGACTGATTTAATCAGGCATTTATTATCATATAGTGTCGACGAATAACAATAGCTCTTTGATTTACGTCTAAAACTTTTAATATTATCATTATTATTATTAAAGACTTTAAGACAAAAAAAAATAAATAAATCGAAAAATAAGACTGCCACCATTTCAACTTATCATTAGTTTTCAAGAAAATCGTGATAGGGGAAAATCTACGTAAAAAATCATCTGAAATGGTCAAGTCTTTATAGACAATTCAATTTGAATTTGTAATAATAATCGTGTCTAACATACCGGAACTTGAATATTTTCTTGTTGATAAATAAATATAACAGAATAAATTGTTATTCATATTATTATTATCATTATTATTTTCACAAGTATAATGAAGTATTTTTTATAATTGACCACGATTAAATCTGGTACACGTCATCGACGACCACAAATGTCAAAATCAGGGATACCACCACATAAATCATTGCGTTAATTATTATTGTATTGTGATGTGTATTTGGGGATTATTTGAGAGGTTGGCTGCCATTGTCGATGTTGGCTTGATTCAAAAAACAAGAATCATATTTGCCGTCTTTGATAATGATGAGTAATTATTTTGAATTGGCTATAATTATTTGAAATTTACCTATACGATCAACTTAAGTCACAGTAGAGATGTGATGCGAGTGTGAAGGCAGCATTGGTGTTATTCCACTGACGTCTCATCTCTAGTGTGATTTATGTCATTTTCGATGGTTAAAGAGAAGATGAATGAGTGGCTCTAAATTGAATATTTCAAGGAATGTTTAAATTCTACTCGTTCAATCTACAGGTGGACCGCCTCAAGGTACAGAAATTATGGATTGGTGTTGGGGAGATAATTCAAAAGTTTTAGTCTCGGTTAGTTCTAATTGAGGCAGCTTTATTTACGAGTCAATTTTTGGGATCATCGATTGGATAAGAGATTTCAACATTTTCAGTAAGTCGAAGAGGCTTTGGACGTTTCCCAAATCAAAATTAATAGCAATTTTTTCTAAAAATCACATTTTATCGTATTTTTGGACCAATAATCATCATCATCAAATCTGGAGCTATTCACCTCATAAATTATCTTGGCTACTCTGGAAAGACAAATATTTGAACTTCCCTCGAACTGAACTACAACAGAGCATGCTTGTAACCCTGAATTAAGACTCCTCAAAGCGAATCAGAACTGTAAAAGCCTTGATAATGATAGAAAAAGAAGATCAATTTCTGAGAATAATACTGACGTAGAGAGCGTCATTCACGAATATCAAAAAACTATCAGCGGAATATGATGCTTTATTCTAAAGTAACAAGAAAACTTCTGTGGACAAAAACTATAAGGGCCTTAACTGTTTTATTATGTGTAAATTATCCGTTGTCTAAACGACTAGAACCAGTTTGTCCAACAGTTCAACAAACAATAAACTAAAGCGACATAATACACAAAACGCTCGATAAAACCAATAATAGAAATAAGTTGTGTGATAAATCATCAAATGAGAGAGAGACAGAGAGAGAGAGAACCCCTATCTTTTACAAAATGAAAATACATGTGCCGACAACTGAACAAAATATTATCATTATTATTATTTTTTTGCTCTATAGTCGTCCTTTTATTTGTTTATTATGCAAGAGCACCCAATACAAAACATTAACGACAACCATAATACTATTGAATTGAGTTTGTATGTACAGTTTTGGGACCTCTTCTCACGCCTGGATATTGATGATGGCACGTGCACTAGCGACTCGTCGAATTTAGCCCGACTGGCCGACGATACCGACTATTAATGATAAAAATGGGCCAAAAATTCGGGAGCGCAGCCAATCGGACGTGTGCCGAAGCCATTAAAGCGCCCAATTTTTTTTTGTCGTTCGGATTAAATTGAAATGATTCTCTGTCGTTATCTTCGAGTTTGATCCAAGTATCCACGTGGTGGTCGGATACATCCATCTTGGAATAGCCACGTTCAGCATTCCGATACAAATGATGCGATCATTATTTTACAAAAGAATCTCAACAGTATAGCGATTCAAGTTTGAATTTAACTTCATAAATCCAAACTAATGCCTTTCGTGTCTATGCTTTTCACCATAATTGGATTATATTAATCTTTGTGAAGTTGCCGCCGTCTTTCAATAAAAATAACAACAACAAATTGCGATATTACAACAAATTTAATTGTTTAAAATCGATGATTGATCGTTGCAAAATTTATCAGTGAGTTGGAATGGGGTGAGAGGCCGAGAATTGGGGACGCTGGTCCCCAACTATTTGAAGATGGTCTCTTCAAAAGTCAATGGGCTGGAAGAGTTCGTCACTATGGTGTGGATGTGTGTGAATCACTATAGTCGACGTCGACGTCGTCAGCGTCGCCTCATCAGCAAGTCAAATATATTGCCGAGAAGATTCTTTAGTAGTTTCAAGTGCCATCATATACTCCAGATGCCGCACTTTGTCCCTTTGGAAGGTTTCCAGTCGCTCTACTTCTGGAAATGACAACCGTTCAGATGGGGCGCGAATCGTAAACATTGAAAGAGGGTGGCTCGATTTTCCATCATAAAAATTCAATGTGTAGAATGGCCGCACGACCGGCCCATTAATCACCAAGGTAGATGGGCATTTAACAACGGGCGATTAAATCAAAGATACGATTTTGTTTCCAGTATCATTTTTTTGGGGGGCGCAATAATGACAACCATTAGAGCTGTTGTTGATCGAATTTTGATGGTATAACGGAATTGATGATTTTCAGCCGTGATTAAGGGTAGTTATTTCTACCAAATTGTGATTAACCAATCGATAGAATGGGTTAATACTCGACCACCTACCTGTCTCGTGATAACTAAACAAGTACGCGATTGGTCAATGTAGCAATGATAATGTTTAATGGCTGCGACAGAGAGGCTGGTCTGGACCTGGCATCTCTACCAATAGGAATCTTCTATTGTCGAAGACGACAACACCAGAGTTTCAATGGATTTATCGCAATTAGAGCGAGATTTTCCACATGTAAGCGGCAATTTCGGCCGATTTTTTCCACAACGAAATTATAAAGCTCTAAACACTGAACTACTGTGATTAAAAAGTCCCGTCTCTATTTCGGATTTTCGTTGGAAAAGGACTTTCGTGTTGCCACTTATTATGTAAATGCCGGCTTGATATGTATGGGTAGTTGTTAATTTGGGACATTAAATAGAGGGACGTTCGCAAAATCGACCACTATACCATTAAAATCGAAAAATTCGAAGATGCAAATAATAGAAAAAAATATATGGGTCAGATTATGTGTTCAGTTTTTTTCTAATTGTGGTGTTTTTAAAGTTATTATATGCAAATTTTCAGGATGGCATCAGTCACGATATTAGACAAAAAGAACAAATTCTGCCGATTATTAGGCACGATAGACGTTTCTGAGAAGGTATTATTTCACTTTTTTCGGGGTGGCTCAATGCAATGAAACTACCAATAATATTCGGTAAAGATCTAATTGTTTCGACCACCGCTATTTGGCCGCGAGGTAGAAATCTCTTTTTATCTAACCTGTAATCTAAAAATCTATACCATAAGTTCGGTAGATTATTATCGATGCAATATAAGAAAAATTATATTCGTGATTATATCTGGACTGGTTAGCCGTTAGCTATATTCTTTATTTTTTTTGTTGTTGTTTTATTTCGTTATCGTTCTGTCGATTTGACAGGAAGATTTAATTGTAAATTAGACTTGTAGAATTTTGTCGAAAACAGAAGAACTGAATTTGTCATTTATAAATTCCTCTATTTTCGAAAAAGATACGGCCACAATTGCATATTTGTCCGCAGTTGAAGGTAATTCAGAGATCTATAACACATTTTCTGAAATAATTATAGACTGTTGTTACGAAAGCTATGATTGTATAGTTATTTATGGCGGAAATTTGAAAGAAGTTGGGAAATAGGGATTGTTAACTTTCGATACGGTTATTCGAGCGTTGATCGGAGGCTCGAATTCGCTCAATCGAAATTTCCTCACAAATTATCCAGGTCCATCAGTCCCAGAAGCTCAAAGTTTGAGCGAATTCCCATTTTGAGAAACTCTGGCTTAGGATGGATATTTGGACAATCGCCATTAATTGAGAAACGATAGCGCCACCTACAGTTAATTGACAGTTAGTCAGTCGCTCTTGTTCGAGTCGGTGAACTATACATTTCGTATGCTAATTAGACAACCAGTAATACGGCCCACTCTACTATAATCGTAATTTTGGGAATTGTGATTTTTTTTCGGTTTCGAATCGTGGGCCGTTTTCGTATTATAGACAATTGAAAGTTGAACAAAAACTGGACATTATACACAATAGCAAAATGCTTACATTATTATGATTGTTATTATTATTATTATTATTGGATATCGTGTGGGTTGTCGACAATTCCAACCCCAAGTGTATAATAATGACATGGTAAAGGTGTTTTGGGTAGGGTTTGGCGGCGGGTGCGCCAGTCTCATTGTAGTCTGCGACCCGTCCCCGAAACCCGACCGCCGCCATCATCAACAACAACAACAACAACATTAACAATATCGTACCCGGTCTTTGTTGTTATTGTTGTTGGGTCATCTTCTGCAAGTCACACTAGACTCGAAAAAAGGAGTGAAGAAGCGTGGGCATCGATCTCACAAATAAATAAAAATACAATTGTATCCCGTAAATGCTATCGAAAGAGGAGAGTTGAAGAATATCATTCATTAATCGATCAAACTTGTGATTAATGGGATCATAGAGGAAATGACGGCATATCTTTATATGTGTATGTTGATTGTTAAAAGGGGGTTGCGGATAGATCCAGCCACACAACAGATAAGTATTATCATTATTTATCTATTATATCATGATGTTGATGATGACGATGATGAAAGAGAACGGACAGTCATTGTTTGCTTGATTATCGAGAAGCGCGCTCAAATAAAAACGAAAATCATCCAAACCAAATCGATATTACGAGTATTATAATACTATCAACTGGAAGTGAATATTAAAATAATAATGATGATGATAATAATAATGATGATGATAATCGGTAGATATGGTGTCAAGGGATATTAAATTGGAGGAGTTGAAAATTTTTCTAAAATCCTCCGGTATTCTTTATCGCTCCCATCTTTCGCTATATATATATGCGTGGGCCTGCAATATAATTTACTCAGCCATGTCAAGATAATAACCGTATAATTATCGTTGATAATATGCAATCGGCTTGGGCTCTTTCTCTATATTAATGTTGTTGTAACTAAACAACAGTAGCCGTCGTGTTCAATTTCATTTGATTGGAATTTTTCGGTAGAAATCGTTTTTTTCCTTAGCCGTCCAAAATCTAGTTTATCGAAGAAGGCTGTTATTTAAAACTTGTGTGTATAAGTTGTGTTGGAAAGTTAAAAAACATTCATTAAATGCATATTTCGAATTGTCGAGATTATTGGCAATCTTCGGTAACAGGTAGGTAATTTCGCTACCTGTCAAATTAACAATGCGTTCATTATCGGCACTGGTTTAGACTAGTCGAAAAGGAGACGTCGCGACGTCCACCCCTATTATTATTATTGTTATTATTATTGATAGTTTGTGAAATCAGAGTTGGGCCAGCTGCAGGGATGTCTATAAAAAGCGGTCGGTATTCGGATAAAATATTTTTTAAACATGTGTTTGAATTGGAATTTCGGGCGAAAGAATTCAAAGGCCAGGACTGCCCATTGTGGTCTTACAGACAGATAAATTATGTTCGACGGCCGCGTATGACAGTGGCCATGTACACTGATCGCTGGCGGAAAAAAAGCGGGCCGAAAACCCCCACAATATAGCCTCTGCACAACAACAACAACAACAACAACAATAATAATAATAATGATAATAAAAATGATGATCACAAGAAAGGGACAACTGTTGGCGAATACGAGTAGCAAAGGACAAGGATAATAAAGGACCGCTTTAAATATGACTAACTGTTCTTAAGACATTCGATGAATATTCATAAACGTTTATTGTAGTTGCGCTCGGATTTTTTGCTCGCACTCCACCGTTTTTATTAATGACCATGTTTATGTAATTAATCAGAAAAGAAATAGCGAATGTTTCATTTATTGGCAACATTATCAAATCGACTAGAATTTATTATTCATTTAACTTTAATTAACAATCGTTCTTTTGATCGTCAATTATCCGCGACAGAAAAAAAATCGATGATCGATCATAACAGGAACCGTAATATGTATAAAGCCTCCACAAGATTATGTTAATTTCTTTAATAATAGTAATAAAAGTATACCTGATATGACGGTATGAAAATAACCATGTTACAGTTGTTGTTGGAATTTGTCCATCATGAATTTTACGGAAATTGCAAACACTATAATTTTCTATATATATATTTATTACAATAAAAAAAGACTTCATTCCACTAACATTAATGGAGATATTCCAGTTCACCCTTAAATCCAGCAACAACCTCATCATCATTATTACCGTCATCACAAAAGGTTTAATGTCGATATTTAATTATAGAGACATTAAAGAAAATGGTCGCAACAAAGTCTAGACCTCGTCATTTACGAAAATTGTCGTAATTATGTGATATTTCGCTGTCATTATCCTATTTTCACCATTTCCAAAGTTACTCACAGTCCCAATTAGACTAATTGAGATTTCCGTTCTAGTTTTAAAACAATATAGTTCGGTGATAATGGGGGAAAATTCGGGGGGCGCTTAGCGTGGAGACTTCAACGCCCGATCGGCACGGATCCTCGAAATAAATCGCCTCTTATAGTTGTTGTAATTGTCGAAAAATCGTGATTATTCGTGAATAACGTCGACAATAGGTCCAACAGTGGTCTAATAGTATACGAGTTCGTGCTTGATCTTTTCCAATTTTGCTTCATATAGACTTTTGTTCTTTTCAACTATAAACTAGTGCGGTATATATTGTTGAGCAACCAGTAACAACAATAACAACAACCGAACAGTAGCTATTGGTTATCAATAAATAAGAAAAAGCCAACAATGCCAAGTTCAAGAATCGCCCCGTCCCGTCCTAGAATCAAACAACACCAACAACAACAACACAACAGCAACAACAACAACAACAGAAGCACAACTCTTCTTTCTAGCCGCAAATTCCAGCCAGCCAATACAAATAATCGTTATTGGAACAATTTCAACGACAACATTAATTTATGTGGACTCCTACATCATTCGATACTGTAACATAAATTTTATATCTTGAACAGTAGCATCCTGAGAACAATTGTTCTTAACTTTTGTATTTTATTGTTTTTATTTATTTATTTATTTTTTGGGTTATGGCCGTTTTGTTTTGGTTTTTTGCGATTTCGTATCGATGCCGGTGGTGATGGTGCTTAAAATGTATACCAACGTTACAAATATAAAAGAAGAAGTAGCGATTGGAATGCACGTTTCCATTGATAAAATGTTGTACAGTTGTGTAGATGTGTGTGGTGTTGCTTCGTATCATAAAGAAAAAACAAAACAAGATCACTGTTTTTTTATTTTTTATTGAGCCTTCTTCGATTTTGTACAATAAACTAATTATTTCCTGTACAGTTGCCTTTATTTTTTCAAAACACAGATACTAAGGTAATTGAAATTGAATTCAAATGGATTCAGCGAATTACGATCGATCAAATTCGGCCTTTATGAATATTTTAAAAATCCGGCATAATTTGAATGATTAATTATTCATTACGATTTTTCAACCGGACACCCACAAATGGCCCGTCAACTCCGAATCAATCACGATCAATTCGAATAAATATCGAGGAATCGTGGCAACTAATCGATTATAGTCTGTCTTCTCGTTGTTTAGTCGGAGACAAACTTTAGAGAAAAAAATTTTGTGATGTAATTCCGACAAGAACTAATGGCATCCACATTTATGTAAATCGATATCACTAAATGTAACACAAGGCTAGATGGTCGAGATAAAGATGGCCACTTGTGGCTACTGTATTCTGAAATATTGATGGTCGTTCCGGAATAATGTATTGAAGAAAGATGGAAATTGCGTCGCGACGACTATTATTTATAACCATCTATTTGTTTTTTCATTTGTTTTTTTTAATAATATAGTGTGAATCCATGTTTAATGTAAAAGGGAATTGATTTGAATTGGAGATGATACGGCGTGTGAGGGTCATGAAGAGATACCGAACTTGGTGGTTTGTCGTCGTTGTTGCTGTTGTTGTTCTCAATGTTCGTGAGCGGATAACCGAGATGATCAAAACTGGAGATAAGCCACCACTTTCGACCGGTCTTTTTGACTCTACCATCATTATTATTATTGTTTTGTAGAAAATCAAAAGTCGAGTAACCACAATTTACTTGGAAATACCACAAATTCACTCGATTATATTACAATTTATAATTGATCCATAAAAATAATATATAATTTCTTTTTTCTTATATGTGGAAAAAATAAACGAGTGGCGCCAGTTTTACTACTTATTTCAAGATATACTTGTTTTTATGTTGAAGTAAATGTCGGGTTTTCAACGATCGATCGAAGAAAACTCGATTGACAATCAGAAAAATCCAATAACAGGATTTCTAAACAGACAGACGTTAATGTTCGTTGGAGTGATGTTTTCAGTTTTTCACAATTCTCAACTTCATGTTTTCTAACGGTAAAATCCGCTGGCAGGCAATTTTGCTTCAGCTGAGAGCTGGCAAAAAATGAGAAAACGACCCGAAATTATTGCTCTACGTTTGAAAATCTTCGATCCTAGATGACCGATTTTCACTGTATTGAGCGCTGCTATCAGTTTTCCACAATTTTCCGAGTCTACTGAAAGTTGATTTTGTTCGTAACATTCTGAATGAGAGAGTGAAAAATTTCGAAAATTATCAGAGAAAACGCTGAGGACTGGGGGGGCACATTTCTCGATTGTCTCTATTTAGGGATAATTTCGAAGTTAATTGTGTCAAAATTACCAAAAAATTGGAGCCACATTAATTAGATATTTGTGAGTGTTAAATTGTAGCCCGGCGCATCCACCATTTTTCTCACAAATGAATTAATTATTCCGCAACTTTCCATTTCTATAATTTATTATAATTTTTGTAAATTAGCCTATTTAAGTACAGTTATTTCACTATAATCTCCACAAAATTGTCCCCTCCAAGATTATTATTATTATAATTATTATTTATATTATTATTATTATTATCGTCACTATGAGCAATCACATAAAAGATTTATTATCTTGTATTGATTTTCAAATCGAAT
>JAZBGZ010000169.1:26746-37355 GCA_037414795.1 Stenodera caucasica | reverse complement strand
GATGATTGAAAAAAATAAAAGAAATAACAAAATCAATAATAAAAACAACAAGATTAGTGATGTAATTCTAATTGAAAGTGAGACATTTCAAGTGATTTATAAGTATATTTTTATTGTGAATGTGGGCTCCACAATTAAACGTTATTTCATTGTTTTTTATCATTACTTTTCCATTATTTATAAGAGCGCACGTCTATACTGTCTCTATTTGCGGAATTTTCCTATTTCTCTTCTTTCGAGCTCTATCAAATCGAAAAATAATAAAAATAATAACAATATTATTATTATTAATAATAATAATGATGAAACGGTCCAAGTTCCATTATTAACAGACATTTAACCTTAAGGGTTCATAGATGATGATACACCCCCTCTCTCATCATAAAATGATTATGAACACCACTGCTATTTCTGAAGTGATAGCCCCCGGTGGTTTTGTTGTAGAACAACAACAACATGAAGATAGTACAGGTTCAGTAGGACCTGTTGCTGCCGTTGTTGTTGTTGTTATTGCTTTTATATAAAAGAGTTAGTAGGAGAGTCTGTGTCTGGTCCGAACATGCTTATTATTATTATACGAAGGCAGACGGTCCGCGCCCCAGGATATGATGATGATGATGATGGTCGGACTCCTTTTTCCCCCGTCACCGACGAAACTCTTTTATATTTTCTACACCATACAACGTTGTCGTCGTCTACTATTGGAAAAGATGATCGGTTTCCGATCTTTTTAATAAATACGATCCACTCGTAAATATCGAAAAAAACAAATCTAGCAAATTCACATCACAAATCAATATGTCTAATTAATTCCGAATTTCGTTAATTGATTTTGAATTAAATCGAAAAAGGAACCACTATAACTCTGCAATTTAGATTGGGATAAATCGTTGCGTAATTCGGCACCTAGATTACAGATGGCGCGCAACCACCGCAATTTTCGCCGATTTCCACAACTCCTCCACCATTTCCACAACTCAAATTCATTATAAACGTAAACACGGTGTCGGATTCAGGTGAATTTCGCCGGGGGCGTAACTCCCCTCAATAGAAAATCTGTCGCATCCTGGAGCCGGATCGAACAATACCGATTTCGACCACCTGGAAGTATTCTTGCACTTTATATCGATAGAAATTTGGTAATTTTCCCCTGAATTTTTTTTTCACAAGTTCACACACAGAAAAGGATCTGTATTATTTTTATTTAGTGAACCCTTCTGCATCTTCCGATTCACCCCTTATCTTTCTATTCTCATCGTTGAAGATAGAAATAGACAACTACAACAACAAGAGTATGTCTCTTCAATAGATATCCCGGATGTATTGTTCTTTTCTTGTATTGCTCGAGGTTTTTGTTCGACGTATAGAAAAAATTTTGGCCGTTGAAAATTCCGGATAAAATTTCACTAATAATTGAAATATTTTTCAAGTTAAGACAATCATTTTTAATGTGATAGAAACAAAATTAAAGCTTCAAGATTATAAATTTTCATCCCCTATTGTATAGAAGTGGGTAACGTTTTGGATGGCATACATATGTATAAGGTGCAACTGTTAATGCCCCATTGTATTGCAAATTCCATGTTAATTTTGCTATGTATGTGTGTGTGTGTGTGGCACAGTTCTATACTGCGATTTGTTTTGGTAAAGAGACGATGTGTTAGCAACAGGTGACTTTTGTTACAAGAAAATCAGCCCTTATGTATGCATTTCCATAATTTTTACACGGATTTTCCAATTGGAATTATTCTCGAAGAAAATACAAATCATGAATCTCTCCGAATTCGAACATAAATAAAGAGCAAGCTAAGCAAATAACTCTAATTTTGACGTTCTTGATAATTATACGTATTTTAGTTATTCATCGAAAATTTTCAATAATTAATTTGCAGCCAATTGTCTATTTCATAATCTTAAAAGTCGCCAAATATTTTAATAATTATTCACTACCAAAAACCCAGATAGCTGTGGAAGTTGTGGCTAAGATATCGTTCATATTTTTGTTTGTTAATTATGCTGGTATAGGTGCAATTTTGATTTCAGTTGGCAGCACTGAATTTTTTACTGTCAGAGTCTTTTTTTTCAGTTGTTTCCCAAAGTTTCAAGTAATTATCTTTATAATCAATTTGTTGTAAGTTAATTTAGTTGTAAAATTTTATAATCGTTTACAACCCCATATAAACATTATCACTCATCGATATTTATTACTCAAATTATCTGTTTTTTAACTCATATAGTATGGTTATGAATCCTACCAACTATAGATTAGAAGCCTTCAATTGTTTCAAGTGCTTGTGGGTATTGTTGTTATTTCTCTCGAATTTTTGTACAGTTGTAATTGTCGCCATTGCGTTATTCTTATCAGTCATTCTATGTATTGATTGGTTTGTTTTTTTTTTATCGCGAATTTAGTGATAAAATTGTTGGTTTTGTTAGTGTTTCATTTGTTGTTTGTATGGAAATATTCGCCTCCGCCACCGTGTCCGTTTCATCAACATAGTCCAAGTTGGTATGTGCCGCTGATCTGTTCTGTTGCCTAGCTACCGTATTCTGTCGAGTGTAAACATTTCCCCTACAATTTAGGTGGGGATGGTCGTTTAGGCGGTGTCGCGACGCCGTTAACCACTAAGTAAGCTCTATTGAAATGACGTCATTTGTCGCCGGACAAGTGAGACGCCATCAATGGCGCGCGCACATTAGGAGGGGCGCACTCACAACTATAGCTTTAATCTAAAATATATAGAAGATAATAAAAGATAGATATATAAAGGATGGATTTATATGTATTGAGTGGGGGTAAAATAACTAAACAGTGTAGAGATTGGTATAGAAGTTGTCTGGCAGTCAGTCAGTAGTGCAATCAGAGTTGATGTGTGTGTATGTACCTATTTTATATTTTATACACAACTACACAACAATTTATTATTTGAAGAAAAAATTATTAAGAATTTCTAATATATATAGACAGCCTTTATGCATTAAGCATGAGAATAACGAAAAATTTCGATCGATCATTATGTTAATTTGTTGATTTTGATGTTTGTGATAATCGAAGGATAGGTACTAAAGTTGCAAATAGTCTAATAATAATAATACGGTGGATATAATTATATGGTAGTAGAAATAGTTGGATTATTGTGTGATGTGGCCGCCCCCGTATCAATTGGCGGAATTACCACCACCTATAATAAAAGTTACATTCTTAATGAATGTCTGAGTGTTGAAATTGTAATTGTGAAATTAATATTTATAAGTTGATTTATATATATATAAAAAAAATAATAATAATAAAATAATTGGTAATAGTGTAAAGTGTACGAACACGAGGACAGTGTGGACTCGTCGGTAGGGCGGCCCTTACAGGGCATGGCGGCAACAACGTACCTACCAGCGAGTAGTGCGGTAAGTGCGGCCGATTTAGACGTCGGTATGAATATCGTTGGTGGTTATCATACGAGCGCATCGCCGCGATCAGCAGCCGACGCAAATGAAATGAAATATTTACCACAACATCATCATCATCATAATCATCATATGGCTAGTTCACCATCACCTGGTGGACATGCTGCTGTATCATTATCAGCAGCAAATCCATGGGTCAGTTTACAACCGGGTGATCCATGGACGGCATCAATGGCCGGTATGCATCATGCCCATCATCATCATCCACATCAAGATGTTAAACCATTATCACAACAGGCTGATATGATGCATCATAGACAACAACAACAACAAGGAATGGGATCACCGCATGCTTGGCATGCTCCAGTATCATCAGCCCATTATAATCCAGGTGGTGCTGGTTCACCATTACAACAATATCATGCTGCAATGAATGGAATGTTGGCCCATCATCAAGCTGCACCACAATTACATCATCAATTACATCGCGATATGCAAAGTCCACATCATCCACAACATAATGATCGGGATGTTAGTGGTGGTGAAGATGAAACACCAACTAGTGATGATTTGGAAGCATTTGCTAAACAATTTAAACAACGCCGTATCAAATTGGGCTTTACACAAGCCGATGTCGGTTTAGCATTAGGTACATTATATGGAAATGTATTTTCACAAACGACGATATGTCGATTTGAAGCATTACAATTAAGTTTTAAAAATATGTGCAAATTGAAACCGTTATTACAAAAATGGTTAGAGGAAGCTGATTCAACAACAGGCTCACCAACATCAATTGATAAAATTGCGGCACAAGGTAGAAAACGTAAAAAACGTACAAGTATTGAAGTATCAGTTAAAGGTGCTTTAGAACAACATTTCCATAAACAACCGAAACCATCAGCACAAGAAATAACATCATTGGCTGATAGTTTACAATTAGAAAAGGAAGTTGTGAGGGTGTGGTTTTGTAATCGTCGACAAAAAGAGAAACGTATGACACCACCAAATACATTAGGTGGTGAAATGATGGAAGGTATGCCGCCTGGTGGTCATATGCATCCGAATTATGGTCATCATCCCGATATGCACGGATCACCAATGGGTCAACATTCGCATTCGCATAGTCCACCGATGTTGTCGCCCCAAGGTATGGGACATCAATTGACGGCCCACTAGCATCCAGCCCATTGGGCCTCTATATTGCACCATAGTGACAACGGCTAGTGAGAATATTATTTTTTTTTCCAAAAATTATACAATTTAAAATTTAAACTACTCGACAGAAAAAAAAAATAACCATAAATGAATCCAAATAAATCAGCCGACGGCTCGTTTATTATATTATAAATAAAACAATTTTTCTTAAATAATAAAAAACAATAAATTTAAATTGTTACTACCTCAAAGCCGTCGCGGAGGTCCCGGGCTATTTCTAACAAATCTCATAAACAACAAAACAACACAAAACACGAATAATTATAGACAATTTGTTAAATAATATATAATTAATAATAATTTTGATGTAGATAATAAATATAAATAAATAAACGGCGTGATAACGTCACATTCCGAGTGAGTACCTTAAATTTTAAAACAAAAGCAAAATGGACAACGACTGTTTTTTTATTTTGTAATTATTGTAAATATTAAGAAGAGTGATAAATTTGTGTCGTCTCGACGAATTATTCCAAATAAAAAAAAAACACAAACAAATCTATAAGTAATTGAAAATTCCAAGAGATGCTAGTGTAACATAAAAAAAAAAAATTATTAAATAATTAGACTTACTTAAAACAAAGTCATAATTAACGGTAATTTTTGTTTATTATTATATTTCGTTTTTAATTATTTTTGTAAATATTTTTAAGTATTGTCCGTTTTTATTGATAGTGCGGGCTAAAAGACGTGATTTATACTCTAATCAATCGAAATTGATAGATTATTAAAAAAATTGGTAACACAAAAACTATAACCGGAACGGTTGACGAAATTTACATTGTATAAGTTTATAATGTATAGAATGTCGTATATTATTATTATTATTATTATTATTATTATTATTATTATATTTAAAAAAAATAAAAGGACAAAAATGGTAAAAAAAAATTAAAAATTGTTTTTTTGGTTGTTATTAAAAATGATAATTTTTCTTTTTGGTTAGTGTCGTGCGACCCAGTTGAACTCGACCTACACACAACAAAACAACATTATAAACGATTGACTTTTATTTTTGGATAAAAAACGAGAACCGTACTTTTCATTAATTATAATTGTCTAAAATCAAATTGAATAGAGTCCCCAAATAAATGTATATATTTATTATTACGATTATTATTATTATTATTATTATCATTATTATAATTGAATATTTAATTAAAATATATCGTTGTACGGTGTGAGAAAAATCGAAAAATGTTTTATAAACGGTCCTCTCTGCTTATTTTCCTAATTATTTTCGATTATAATTGTCTTTAAACAACAAATTTCTAGTCATTGTGAATTAAACTCGAAGAGTGATTTTTTTACAAAAACAAATTATATTAGAATTTAAAAAAAAAAACAAAACAAAACAAAACGCCGGATCTTGGTGAGTCTCTTATTCTATATTTTCAATATGACAAAACTAAATAATCAACGACTCTATTGGCCATTATATCGAATAATTCTACGACATACGCGACAAAGACGGGCCCATAAATATGTTAAATTATATGACAAGTAGTGTGCGTTAATCACCGAAATTCTGTCCATATTTAGAAACGAAATTATACCTAAAACCGAAAAAGAGAGAAACCTGTTTTGTTTCATTAAATTCTTTTTTAAAAGGAGCCTATTTAGGAAAATGACCATATACGAAAAAAAAAATTACAACAATATAACCAACTTCTAAAAGTTGTGTGTCTTTGAATTTTTGAGTTGTCGATTTTGGAAAAAATCGCAAATCCGGCATTATTGATTATAATTAATAATTATATTATCGAAAAATTTTAGTTTAGTTATTTTTGTCTTTTATGTAATTGTTTTATTATTATTATTATTTTCTTCAAGTTGCAATGTTTGTAAAAATTTGAATGGAGAAAAATTAACAAAAAAAAAAGAAATTGTTATAAACTCATGTATTATAAATAAAATTTTTAGGTAGAAAGGAGAGGATATTTGTGTATATTGTATTTTTATCAATGTCCAAAAATAAAAATCAATAAAAATCGTTTCCAAATTAAATCAAAACTAGTTTAATTTCGTCTCATCGTCCACGTATAAAAATATTACCAAGATTGATAGAATCAAGAAAAATAATAAAAAAAAAACCACTCCAACCGTATAATCGAATCAATTAACTACCCTTATAATAATTTTCTTGCCATTATCAATATTATTATAGAAAAAAATGTACCCACATCGAATATTTCATGGAAATAACGACAAAAAATAAATATAACATTGTAATAATAATTTTTAAATGCAGCTTGTTCCGGTTAATTAATCAATAAAATTTTAATACAATTTTCAACGCTAGATTAATCGAAAATTGGGCCGAAAACAATAGAATTCGTGATAAATTTTTTTTTATGAGTAAATAATTTTTTTAACGACGATCAAAATTTGTTTCTCTTTAAATATTATTTTGATTTGTAAATTCAATTGTTCCGATCAAATATGCGAAATTCTCCGTTTCAAAAGTAATTGGATAGCTTCAATAATTTGCAGCACGTTTTTCAGAATTCTGTACAATAAAACAATGATCTTTAGAGATCTGTTAAATCGAGGCGGTTCAATTAAGATATGAAGTTTTTCAGCAAAAATTCCTGCCCTGAAGCAAAGGAAAACCAATCAATATTCAAATTATCGTTTTATAATAAATTCAGTAATTTTGCAATTATGAGAGAGAATATAGTTTTTTCTAAGTCTATAAAATAATTATTAATAATTTAATTATTATTAGCTATTGATATTTTGACAAAAAACAATTCTCTCAAAGATCGTAAAACTAAACAGCAATACTTAATATTTTCTTTATTTTTATTTTTTATTTATATTATTATTGAACAATACTGTAATGACATCGAAAAAACAAAGTTCTACAATAGTTTGTTTTAGGGGGCGAATTCTATGGGACATTATTACAATATTTTGATATAATAGCGATGTTTATTTTTAAAATGTATCAATTAATCTCAATATTGACATTGTAGAAGAATTGAAAATAAACCAATTTTTTTCAATGTATAATTTGAGAATAATACAAACAAAAAGAAAAAATGCAAACACAAAATTCTTGTGGTTATATTATGAATGAGATTAGTTTAAATCATTTGAATTGATTATAATATAATTTAAATAATTTAACGTCAATCAAGTTATAACAGACGGTAGCTAAATAACAGCTACTGTAACTATTAAATGGGCCTCATCATCTGCTATCAATTAAATTTTTTTTTTATTTTCGAAAAAATCTCAAGTACGAATTTTATTAATTGAGTTTTTGGATTACCGGCAATTCTCGAATTGAACAATAAAAAAAAAAACAAGCACCAAAGAAAAATGATTTCTAAATTATAACTGGCAGTTAATAAACCTGACCCTCACTATAGTTTGAATACATTAATAATTAGTCATTTTTCAAGTTGATGATGTGATGATCGATGGTTTTGTATCAACGAAAATTGATTTCGTTTCAGGTGATTGTTTCGATTTATTTTTTAATTCGAAATATTCAATGTAGTTTTTTTCCACGAAAATTATTACTAAATAGGCACTATTAGTGGGCACGCTTCGAGGATAATTCGTCCTCCCCCTTTTAAAAACAGAGAATTTCCAACATCAGTCATCCATGTCTGTGTATGTGGCATCATTTAAAATCAATTATAACATAAACTATTGGATTATATGTTCAAATATAAGATCGTACTGTATTTATATTGTGGTACATGTATTGTGACATGCAATATAGGCAATTATATTGTTATCAAAAGACCTAAAGTTATGTATATGTGTATAAGTGAGTGAGTGTGTGTGTGTAAAAGTGTAGTTTGGTTATTGTAGTTGGGACTTGAAGGGGAGATTGTTGTTTAATTTAATTTTTATTATAAATGAGATACATTAATAGTGATTTGTTTTTGTTAAAAGTCAAATGAGGGTGGTACAATTGATGCTGTGATTTTTATCATAAAGTTATTTTAATTGGAACCATTCGGGGGGTTATCGATGGAAAAATCAAAAAACCCCCATTTTCTCTAATTATATTATTAAATAAAATTAGAGCCATTCCGAATTTAACGCTGTAAAAAACACGAGTTTGAGATTTTATTTTAGTTAATTAACTATCCAATTTTAGTTTGTTCTTTTAATTTCTTGCTCAAAGTTCAGGCTCATTGATTGATTTTGGGAGTATTTGGACAAATTTCGTTTCAAATGGTTGAAATTGCGCCATTTTTCAAAAATTTTGTATTTTCGGAGACTTGGATCGAAAAGCGATTCATTCGCCACCTTCTTAATTTGAATTCAAAAATAAATATAGATATTTATCAAAAAAATCCAAGCTCATTTCATCACTTCAAAAACAAGTTTTGGCAAATTTTTTTCAAAACTGGTTGTATTGTTTTGGGGAAAATCGAAGTCGAAATCTTTTATTCTGAGTCCGAGAAATTGAGTTGAGATTTTGAGAAATACTGCAGTATTTTCACAAATCTCAAAAAATTGTAATTTAGTCTTCAAATTTTTTGCCCAATTATTTCTGAACAAATAATAATAATAATAATGATGATGATGATGAAAGTTGCAGAGTCAAAATTCGATCAGTATTTCGGAGTCATTCTTAATCATTAATCAAAAATCTCCAAATTGCAGAAAATCGAATTTTAAAAAATCATCGATTTTGGAAATTTTTGTTAAAATGGCTGCAGTCTCGCAATTTTCTGCCGCATTTTCGCTAATTAACGAGAGAAATTCGTTCATTTCCGGCAAAAAAACTTCCTCAAAATGGCGCCAATTCTATTTTTGTGCAATAATTTCAACCGATAGTTGTTTCAATGGTTCGATAATTATGATAATAATAATAATAATAATAAAAAAGCTGCATAAATCTAATTTCGGATTTTGACCAATTGAAATTTTTGCACAACATACATAAATTTGAATAAAACCGAATATAGCCGTAAGCTTCTAATAATTTCAAATTTAAACTATCATTACACAATAAATTCCATTCAAATGATTGGCAGTATTTTGGAATAGAAAATTGCAATTTTTTGCACTTGTCCAAAAAAATTGGACAAAATTAAATATTTTACTATTATTATAATAGTTGTGTAGCCTCCAGGTCGGCGTTATTTAAAAAATTCAATAAATACGCTAATTAAACCCAATTGGAAAGAAAGAGAGAGAGACTGGGAAAAAGTGAATCATTCTCAGACAATTGATGCAAATTCGAATCTAATCAAGTTATGAATAAAAATTTGATTTTCATGATCAACATAAAACAAACCGATGCATTAAATCAACAATGGCTGCTGAAGTTTCTTCATGAAATCATTATGTCTGCATGGATACAACCTGCAATTTTCAACAATTGTGATCCCGACTCCGAACCGTCTATAAATAAACGAAAATCGTAGAAAAATCGCCGTAAGTCATAGACGACTAATCATGAATATTTGGTGTAATTATTTTTTTCCGAGCCTTAGACACGCTTCAAAATTTCTTAAATTCGATTGTTATAATTTCGAAATTGTGGGAATTGAATGCGAAAAATTGCACCTATATTTGTACGAATCGAGTCGAATTTAGGTAACTTTATCGTGATTCTTATTATAGCAATTGTCCTCATGGTAATGGTTGGTATCCTTGGAATACAATACCGAGCCATTGTTGTTTATTTTAACCAAAAACAACAACTATAACAACAAAACAACGGCGGAACTGAACATTTCACGCTCGATTCTCAGTAAGTGTATTATTTTTTTTTTTTTTAATACCTACATACATGGTAGCCATATTTGATAAACTATATAGTGGAACATTATTCGTTTGTATATTATTATTATCTAGTCGAAAGACAAAAAGAAGGCCAATTATAACCAACAACGATATCGGCTATAGCCCGCTTTCCACAACACCAAAGCTTATCAAGCGACCATTATTTCCATTAGAAATTGCACGGTGTAGTGGCCTCACTCTTTTTTGTTTTAATGTTTTTTTTTTTTTT
>JAZBGZ010000169.1:9002-19261 GCA_037414795.1 Stenodera caucasica | reverse complement strand
CGTCATTCGCAATTCGCATTTCTAGTTGATTTCGGATAAAACACCCCATTTTTGTGGTGAGTGCTGATTTTTTTTTTTTTGGTTGGTACAATTGATCGATGTGTCTGATAGTGGAATGTGCACAAGACTGTGTTGCGAGTATTCTTCGTCTTCTACGGTCGTCCTATTTATGGGGCGTAGTACGTCCGTCATTCACCCTGCGGGTGGTTCACACAAACACGCTAACCACGCACCTGCCTTCGTCTTATGGACGAAAAAACTTGATCTTGTAGCCGCCAGACTCCGGCCACATCACCGGTTTTTTCGACTTTTGATTTTCACTTAGGCCCGCAACAACTCCCCAAAAAATCACCACAACAACAACTACGAAAATTATAATGAGATTATTTTGTAATTGTGCCGAAATGGCTAGTTGACGAAAGGGTGAGTTTCGGTTATTCATCGCGCTCAATGAGGCTTGATGCGTGGTTTTTTTCAGTTGAGTCACTCGTGCATACGCACAATTCGCCCTCTATTCTCGTTAAATAGACCCCATCCATTCTAAATATTGTAAGTCCAATTAGCTTACATCCAAAACAAATCGCACCCTTATTTAATGTCGATAATTTTGGCTGGTCTAGCGGCCAAAGGTGGTGCGGATGGAGTCGTGGTCGAGCCGTGAATCGTACAGAATGGAGCTGGGCTCATTCATATAGCGCCAGGACTCATGCATATGTATTAATCTGCGCGCACAACTCGCAGATCTGTTGGATTGTCGACTGTAATATATTCATATATTCACTAATATGCGATATTGATTTCATTATGGTAATCTGAGATCATTATCTTGACACCCAGAGTTTGTCTTTATTTTCAATAAAACGTCGAGTAAAAGAGCACAAAATGAACAGTAGAGAGAGTGCGTCAGTTAGATGGACAACTCAAATTAACTCTTCACGATCTTTAATGACTTTACAACAACAACAACAACAACAACAGCGAAATCACTCGATGAATCAAAACTTCTTATATATTTAAAGATTCTATTAACAAGTCACGATCGGCTATAAGAAAATTATAAAACAATACAAAATAGTTTTGGAATTGAATATAGCGCGAATCGCTCAAAATTGAAACAATTGCTCGTGTATCCATCGCCACCATGAAAAATGACTCGAAATAATTGAGGGTCGGCCTACGCTCTTCAGTCTTAGGTTGGGCCCAACATTGGGACCCGCATCACCCACACATCGACCAGCACAAAGTAAATCGAATTTATTGTATAGTTTTTCGGATTGTATATTATAAGTGTTTGTGCGTGTGGGGGGCGCGCAATTGTCGATAATCTTTTAATAAACTTGTTGAGTATTTCTGGTTTTTCGAACAACTCGCATCTCTACAACTCGCTTATTTATATAAATGCTATATATACCTATATATATATTGATATATATATATAGGTATAATTTATTTGTGTTGTTTTTGTCGTCTACANNNNACTAAAAAAAAAAAAAAACGAAAAACTCAAAGATCAGCTAGATAACTTGTTTATTTCAAATGAACAATGAATTTCTAGAAATCACACAAAACAATAACAACAAACTTTGTTTTCAATTTTAGAAATTTACACGTCACCAAATCGAACAACAACAACAGAAATTTCCCCATTTATCATCCTGTCATTGGTGCAGGTCCGTAGTTGTACAAGCGAATCCGGCCCTGTTCACTCTACTTTTGCTATTGGGCGTTTCTTCGTTATAATCGGACAGCTTCACGGTTATCAATCTACGATTAGAACTAGGAGCAGCTGTCTAATGATCACAATTTCGTTTTTACGGACTTACATATATAGATATAACGGATCGATTGGGCTTTTATAGAATAGTTTCGGATTTGACAAGGCGTCGAGATGAAAGGAGTTTGATGATTTCATTATTGATTCGGCTCGGCTAATCTGATGTAACGAATCGTCTTTGTGAATCGCACAATAACGGATTAACAAAATATTCAATTTTTGGAGTAATTAACAATACATAATACTTAATAAAACTCTGATCAAATTTTGTAAATCGATTCGCTAAAATCGGAGAAATTCGATTTCGGTAATAGAATGATGATAAAGCTAGATAGAGAGAGTGAGTGAGAGAAAGAGAAATCTCGGCGGGTGAAGAGACAATAAAGCGACCCTTGGTCCTGAGGTCGGCAACGGTACCAAGAACAAAGAAGTCCAGAATGTAGCAGCGGTCTGTCAACTGTTTTATAGAGAGAGGAAAGAGCCGAAATGTCGTGGATAGGGACCGGTATATTTATCGCACCAGCATCTCTAAACATTGATGACGATGATGATGATGATGGTGGAAAGTACCTGGACTTCCACATCCACATACAATATAGAAATTTTTTTTGTTTTTCACGATTTCAGTGGAGATTTACGTGACCGACAATTGGCATAGAAATTTTCCAGATCAACAATAAAAAATACAATCGTTCATTAAAAACAAGTTTATAAGTTGGAGATGGCTTTGTTCGAGAAAAAATGAAAGTGGATTTTTTCCACGATCCACATTCAGCCCTATTACCTACAAAGGTACAATAGCAGTGTGGTCCACTACACAAACACAAGACAAGATGGATGAGCCCGAGACTCGGATCCAGGCCCTTTTCCCCAACCATCAGCTGTACCGGCCATTCAACCTTCACAATTATTCGAATAAAACTAAAACTAATATTCCGTCAATTAATCGATCGAATTATATTATTTTCATCGATATTATTTGTGGAAATCGTCGGAAATTCGGGCACACCTGAATGATAGCGCGATTTCCTCAACAATATCGTGTTCGGTTACAAGGTATTCTAAGCGAAGGGATGCTCCTTTGTGATCTCGACTGGGGATGTTTGGATAAAAGATTGTAGTAGAGGCCGAAAACCGTTAGGGATTCTATTTGATGAACTTGGAATATTTTTCGAGAATTTATGATTTCGACACTTACTATTTGTTCAACTAGTTGTCTAAGAAAAGTGATTATAGGAGATTTCCCGCTGTTATTCCGGAGAAAAATCCAATCATGTACACAGTTTGAGTTTCCATCGTTATTATCGTTGGTTGTTTAAATGTTGGACAATTGTGTGGATTTTTCTTTTATTTTATTTTAGTTTTTTTTTGGGGGGGTAAAAGTGAATGTCGTCCGTTGTTGCGTTTTAGTGTTAAAAGCGTGAATGAAATAAAAAGCCAACTTCCTGGGTGGGTTTTAAAAAGTTAACAACAAAGCGTGTACGTGCGTTCCGGGTCTTGTTGGAGATTCTCCCATTATATTTAGTTGTGTGTGTGTTAGTGTATGGAGAGATGGTGATGTCTGATACCGTCCCATGTTTTTCTATATAAAACACCCAACATATAGTGACATTTCCGTCTGGCGTTTTTACGCTCAAATCTCGGATTTATACAAGTTTTTTGTTGTTGTTGTTGTTTTTGATATTTTATACAAAAATAAATTGATAAAATCTCAAATCCGTGCGATTCTTAATTGTTCAAGACGATTCGGGGTCGATGGTCCCCTTGATGCTGGATTAATCCCAACCCCTTTTCGATGCTTCTATTTTTTATTATCATCATCACCATTATTATTATTATTATTGAATGGTTGATTGCAACATTTCGATCGTATAACTTCAATATAATTTATTCTGGCACACGTCCTAACATCTTTCATCGATAGGTATTGAGTATTTGTATTGAGGCAGCCGCTTTATAAATATCAATGGGACTCTTTTTTTTCGGCTTTAAGTACTTTAGAGTATGGAATAAATGGCAAAATATTGTGTGGTTTCGTATACGATCGAGACACTTGTTTTCGGTCGCAATCCATCCACAAATCATTGTTCCTCAATTCGACAGTCTGGAAAATTTTGGACTCTTTCCAGATTTAGATTGAAACACTTATTTTCAGTAAAATCAGCCTTCAATTCATCCAAAAAAGAATATTGATTATTCTGGAGGTTTGGCTAAAAATTGTCGTGAACTGAGAGCAAAATTGTCTGAAGCTTCTGAATATTGGGCTATGCAAGTTAGACTTTCGGCTGTTAATTATGAAAATCGTCGAGATAAACAAACGAATAAATAAGACTTTTGAGAGGAAGACTGAAATTGTCACCGATGCCTGCATGCCAGATTGTGTACGGTCAAGAGGTCAGCATGTCGGCTATCCGGTCTTCGGTAATTTACAAGTTTGACCTTTTGGAGGAGCGTTAGAACTTTGGACATATCCATAAAATGCAACAGTTTATATTTTAAACACGGAAAACGAACAGTTGTCGACTTATCGATGATAGAAAATCGGGAAAATCTGGAAATTTCAAAATTTTCCAATCACCAATCGAAGATATATCGTCCAATATAAAGACCATGTGTATGTTTTGTTGTGTCCTGTCCAGTTCAGAAATTCCAAACACGTCCGTGTTATTTCTCTTCACTATATATCGAAGTTTGTTTTTTTTTCCACTCAAAAATCATCTGAAATGATCAAAGACTCAACTTGATTATATATAAACTGGTTTTTAGTATTATTATATATATTATGAAACATTTGTCGTAGATGAATACATCAAGATTTCAGTTTCCAGTAGCAATAGCTGTTAGCAAATAAAACTGGTTGATCAAGTGGTTTCTCGTTTCGAATCATGTCTTTAGATCTCGATTGATTTTCAGTACAACTATACTTTATAGATAATAATAACATATATATATACAATCAATGTTAACTTGATTTTTTTTTTAACAATTTTTTTTATAAAATATCCGACCGATAACTAATCGTGTAATTTTCTTTCAAAATAATTACACCGTTATTGTAGACTATAATTTGGCATTTTGTTATCCTTAATCAACAACAACTACAACAACGATAACATTGATCAATAATTCAATCGACCATAATAATAAGTAAAGTTGACCTTCCGGTTTTACCAAATCCTAATCTATAACGGTCATCTCGAATAAAATCTTGGATTTATCCCTCAAATGGCCGTATAAAATTTCGAATCGTAGAAGTTTGACGAGAGCAACAGGGTCCTGGACCCAACGGTCACCTCTACGGTTCTATTGTCCAAAATCCCCCTAGTTTCAACTTTGGATAAAAGAAACAAAATAACACGAAAACAGATGCCTTCAATCTAGTCCGATATTATATTTTTAATTGTAAGTAAAATTGAATCGAATAAATATTGGTTTGAGGTTCGTCGCTTGATCGCTGATTGAACTCTCCTTGTATTTCTCCAATTTGAATCGGTCTCTATCTATCGGGATTTTCATCAATTTTAAGAATGTTGTATTGAAATCGTCACGGTCATTACGCTCTATTAATTAAACGCTTTTTAAAACTGATTTATTAGCGTATTGATTCTCTCGAATATGTCTGCAAAACAAAACATTCAAGCTGCTGGAATTAATGCTGCTGCTGCAATCCTGCTGACCTAGAAATTATGTAAGATAATCAATAAATATTTAAATAACCTTGCTAGGAGATCGGTCGTTAATAGCCAGAGCTGTATTTATCATTTATAGTTTTGTTTATTTCAGGTGTTCTATTTTTTGGAAAATTCTCAATTTTCTGTAAATTTCACGTTTATGATAGTCGCATTTGCATAAGATTTAGGACGAATCGTATGATGTAATAATATAAGTCAACTCTTGTCCATTTTATATTATGTATGTTAATGTCGTAATAAAACGTCGTCGGGATGGAGTTTTATGCCTTGTACGGCGGTAAAGATACACGTGCCACTTTACAATAAATCGAACAAGACTATAGTGTTGTTGAAATAATCGATTGATCTGGCTGGATAGAAGAGAATTTGGCGAAAAATCGATGAAATTTTAGAAATCTCCAACGACAGATGACATCTTCGAAGCCGAAGAAGAAAAAAAGTAATACACGTGTGTGACCTTTGACGTTCTTTATAGACGACGACGGAAACAGGGACAGCGGTGACATTTTTTCCTCTTCTTCTGTTTCTGACTCTATATGTACCAACTTCGAAAGTCGTAACGATGCAATTTTCTAACTAGTTTTGCCAGATATTGAGATTCCTTCGATATCGTAAAATTGTAAAAAATCGGTGAAGAAACAAAAAAATTAAAAAAGAAAAAACAACAGACAGTGTCAATGGAGAGGCACGCAAAGTGCTAGAGTGAGATTTCTTGAAACGATCGCAACTGGGCGCCACAACTGTAATTTATGCAGATAAACATTCTTTATTTTCAATTTTTTTTTTTTACCTCCGATTCTGTTACATATACGACTTGACTTCGGTTTTTTCTTTCAAAAATCCAGCTATTATAATAGTTAAATAATCCGATTTGACTGTGATACGTCGAAATCTGATTATTTTTCTTTCTGAATTCGGCGCGGCTCAGGTGTACATTGTTTAGAAATCGGGCTACGTGAGCTGGGTGCGTCCCTGTCTATCGCAACCCCGCGCAAATTCCCCAAATTAAAATCACCAAATACCCTCGATTCGCTCAAATCCAGAATATTTGGCCTTATCGTTCAACTGGTTTGCTCTCCGTTAATTAAGTGAACTTGTTGGAAACCAGAATCGTAGTAGTAGAAGAGAGATGTTCCATTCAAGGTAAAATTACAAAAAAAAAACACACAGAAAAAAGATCAAGTTAGTTGTGATGACATTTGGATAAATGTTTCACATTGTCCTTAATTTTGAAAGCTTGAATAGAAAAAAATCGAATTTCTAATAAAATTTATTAGAAGGTCAATCGGGTTTCGAAAATTACTATCAATCGAGACACGGTTTTTTATATGCGACTGAAATTTAGTGTTGATAGCTCGATTATCAGTCTACGAATAAAGTTGGGTTAAGTCGAATAAATTAACATCCTTGCATATGAAACAATGTAACTTTAATTAGAATTAAGTATTTGAATTATAATTTTAATAATAATGGGAGAACCGTTGGATTTCGTTGGAAATCGATCGAATTGGTTCGACAAATTTGGGAGGGTGTATGCATAAAAAACGGTTTTTTTTCCGTAACAACCCTACACCAGGAAGAGCCATGAGAAAAAACCGTCATCTCAGGTAATCAAATCCATACAAATTCAAATATGGTAAACGTAAAATAGACATTAGCATAGGTCGGGGCCTTATTTGCATCTTTATCATGGAGAACGGGCCAAAAAAAAAAATAAATAATACAAGCACAGGTCATATTAATTTTATTATAGAAAAACCCCAAAACGCAGGTATAGCCCCGACCTTTCACCCTTCTTATAACTCAACACTTTCAAATACACCAACAATTGATCAGTAGTATAAGGAAATCGATTTTTTTTTTTTGTTGTTGTTGATCCCTACCTACCTGTTTAATGTATGCGAATTTATGCTAAAACTACCTGCTTGAATATTAAGTGTAAGGGACACCTATTTAAATAGTTTAACCCTATAGAAAAATGCACCCCAAATGGCCGATTCGATCCTCTATCTTGCTCTAACTCACTATACGAATCGTTACCTTTCGGTAATGTTGCCCCAAATTTTTCCAGATAGAGACTATTAAACATATTCGATTATATTCCTTTAAGTTTTCAATTTGAATACGAAAGGGTCAAATACCCATAAATAAAAATGTAGATTAGACAATCGTCCAAATCGAATCGTCTAAATCAATTTGAATATATCCGATAACTTTATATTGATTTGGATGGCTATTTTTTTTGCATATTCGGTTAGGTTTCGTGGGATAGTTTTCCTTATATGTAAGGGTTGACTAGATTGGGAAGATTCCCACAAATGTCTCGATAGATCATCAATTAGAATTTTGCACATCTATAGCCTATCGATAAATAGAAGGGATGCAAAATTATTTACATTTTAACGAATATCAAAGCGGCGCAAAAAAAAAAAACGGTCATCGATTCTTTTTTCTACTGTAGAGATGTGTGCGTTTTATGTGTATGTGGAGAGAACATGGTCATGGTGTGCTTGATAACGACACCTGTCCTACCTGTTGCTTCAACTGTTTTAAATTAATTACAATAATAATGGTGGCGTTTGCGTTTTATTTAAATAATAATAAAAGCGGCGTACAGGTCGAAGTGGGGGTTGGGGGTTGATTAGCATAATTTTTGAGGTGCATCTCAATAAATGGTCGCCGTTATTGTCCATTAATCTTCAACAACAACAACAACAACAAACAACGGGACAGTAGTAGAAGACTCTCATTAACATAGTTTAGCATATACTTTAAATCATGAACCTGATTCTTTTTCTACATCGAGTTCTTCCCCGACCACTTTTATTATTCAAAATTATTTAATGATCATCATCATCATAATAATAATGACAATTGTTCGTCTGTTTTTACTCTCCGGGAAGTGTGGCTGGAACGTGACACACACTCTTTTGGAATTGTTTTGTTGTTATTTTTATACGGACCTCGATTTTTATGGGGTAACTATGTGGAAATTTCTACGTATTTGATGACTTGAACATGACCATTAAACGATTTTATTGTTTTCAGGTTGTTGAATGGATCTGTTATTAATTTGCTAATTTTCCTATATAGAAATATTTCAAATATCCTACTATAAAATATAAATTATTTTTTTCTATCCTCTTTCAAGATAACTTGTAACCAGTAGTAATTGCCTTTTTTTTTTTCTTTAATTGTTGTTATAAACTACTTAATGATGAAATTATAGTGTTGCAAGTCGAAAAAACGACCAGTTATCAATTGAGAATATTTCCTCTTTTATAGATTATCATTGATTGCTAATATTTTATGTAGATTACCAATAATAACTTCAAAATAAAAGCTTGATGGATATTCTTCGTGAAATTCTATCAAAGTCTGTCATTATTTTTAAATAATCCACTTTTTATGAAAAATAGGTCGCTAATTACACGATTCTAGACCATTCATTATCTGGATCCTGATCTTCATTTTTATTAAAATCGAAAGTCAAGATCAAGCCCAAGACCACACTACCGAACAGAAGTCGTCGAAGCAATCTTGTTATATTTTAGAAAGTGTTATTTGTAAGGTTCTACTCCATAAACAGAAGTCGCCAAACAATCTATTATTGCAATCCGATCTTTAGATGTATTACAAGTTGTTCATATCAGCCTTGGAGCTACTTCAATGTTCGAAACGAGTCCAATCATTGTAGAGATGCGAGCCACAACACTATACTAATGTTAATCTTGTCGCAATATCCCATCTCTACTGTGATATCGAAAATTAAAAATTCTTATCGGCAGTCACATGACGTATTACTAGATTCGGGACCAGATTATTATAATCTCAGAATATTGAAATTATAGACGATTTCGATGAATTAATATAATAAAGCAAAATAGAGATCTGGATCGAGATACTTTTACGCTTTGAGTACGACACAATTTTGAAATTATAATTAAAATGAACTTCTGGATTTTTCTATTGAAAAAATCATCCCTTACGTTATCGTAGTATAAATTCCGAGCCTTGGTAATTTGTTCGAATTGTTTTATTGTTTTATGGCACACGATAGCTGGGTTGAAAACTACAACAATAACCCTTTCAGGGTTGTTGTGGTAATATTTGAATTGACTTTATTGTTGTTGAAAATTGTTGATTTGTTGCTTGGCAACCAAGTCGAGAGAAAAAGCTCCGTTTGTTGCTGTTGGTGATTTTTGTTTATTTCGAAAATTGCAGCCAATCCGCTCAAAGCGACAAGATGATGATGAAGAAGAAGAAGCAGAAACGCTCAAATAATTAAATGAAATTCTTCTACACCAAAAAAAAAAACAACAAGAAAAACTCCACTATCTCATGCTTTGTTGTAAATTGTTTTTCGAAATATATAATAAATACAATTCCCTTATCTGCGAGCTTCAACTATTTTGAGGAAACTCTAAACTAACTATTATACGATACTATTATATTTCACTAGGAGTGTGTGATTGTGTTATAAAGGATAATACTTGGTGGTGGTGGTCGTAGTAGGGGTTGTTTCAGTGAAATATTCCACTATCACCCACCCCAAAATAATTAGAATTAATCAAGAAGCGAACTGATAACACGACGAATGATGGAGTGCAATAATAGTAATAGTAACTGTAGAATTGAAGGTGGTTGGTGGTTGTTCTGATGATGGTGGGGTAGTTGTAACGGGAAACGGTGGCGGTTTTCCAACGTTCTCTATCTCACACTGGTCCTTAGGGACAGATAAATACTAACGAGATCTTTCAGACTGGCAATTTACCCTTGCACCACCTATATAT
>JAZBGZ010000168.1:63272-74354 GCA_037414795.1 Stenodera caucasica | reverse complement strand
CAACAATGTATAATGTTGATGTTAATAGAATTATATCGTTATAGATGTACAAAAAATTAATAATTTTTATAACTGTAACACTCCAAATTATCAAAAATAATAAACCATTATGAATTTTATATGATATGGTATTATCCGGACACATCGCCAAATATCTCATTACTCTCAAATTATAATATAAAACTGATGATAGTTTTTTACCTTTCGTTATATCGAGACTTTCAATAATTGACTGCATTTTGCGTCGGATTAAATGGGAATATGGAATTACAGCGTTATTTATAGTCGGGGGAAAAAGGGCGGATTCAACTCCTCTTTACGGTAATTATACGATGTTCTCCTATTTTAAATAAGAGGGTAGTAAGCTTAACTCCACTAATTCATTGTAATTAATTTATAAAATTCGAGTATTCCGATATTTTTCTCTAATTTATTGTTTGGGAGTGGATTTTCCGAGAATATTCCCAGTTTAATATTAAACCGAGTAGTTTTTTTAGTAATTATAATTATTAGGGGTAAACCTTCGAAGATTTTGTTTTGACTCTACTTCAACGGGGGATTATTAATTTATATTGTGGAAGTTTGAAACTACTGAAAGTTTTGTTCAATGGAAAAAATAATGAGTGAGTACATTTTATTTGTTATTCATTAAAATATTGATGTTCTTTTGAAAATTGAATAATTCATATAATTCAGAGCGATAGGAGGAATTATTATTTTTATTACCTTTAGTTTTTCAAGATTTTCTTTTTAAAAAATAATTCGTATTTTTAATTGAATTGAAGCCATCTTATGGTCATCTATAGTTTCCTACAAGAACTTTCTACAAGACGCTTAGACTCCCATCTATGATTTTTTGCACGAACTAAAAATCAAGTACTGCATTTATTCATAATTTAGGAACGCGGTAATTTTAAATTACACACATTCAACTGAACTTTTTAATTAGAAAGCTTTAATTATCTCATGAGAATATACCAATTAATGATTGAGTGCGTTTCGTAGGCACTATTAACGAGGTAAAGTAATGAAGCTCGTTTTGATTTTTTTTATAATAAACTTATATCGGCTTATAATAAGACAGCGACATCTATCCGAAACGTTTAGAACTAAAAAGCTCAAGTCTGCCATTACCAACTGTAATTTCTTCTTCTTTTCGAAAATGGCCGCAATTTTCGATAGATAAATTACCAATTTGCTCGTTTATTTATCATTTTTAATGGAGTAATTGATGATTATGTGTGATAGTTTAAGTTGACGGCGCCCTTTTCTCAGACAACTATTGGTTTGTTGAAAGCCCGGGCGTGAGAGATCCTGCGCTGGAGAACCACTCCGGTTGTTGCACTCTCCTCCTTTTCCAGTGAACAGACAAATATTATTACAGTGAAGTGTAGTTGTAGAACTAGAAAAATAACAAGAACAAGAAGAAAATGAAATAATAAAAAAAAACCGAATCACTGGTATAAACATTAAAATCTCCCATAAAAATAAACAAAATCGTGTGATTAGCTCATGTATGGTTATCAAGCTAAATAAAAGTCGATATAATTTGATGTGAATCGAGTGAAAAGTAAACAAAAATGCATTACAAACAATTCCAGTTTAATAAAAACATGACCGGAATTGTATATTTTGGGCGTAAATGCCGGAAAATCAACACAACCAAATAAAGTGCCAATAAAATTTAAATATTTATATTATTATCGTAATGAACTGATTTAACCCCTTCAAAGGGCAATGTTGAGGATTTTCCAATCGAAATTCAATTGGTAAGTTATTCACATCTAATTCGGTATATGGGGATGATCACTGAAATTGGGGTCGTTGTTGGAATTATTCGTATTTAGACTTTAGAAAATCCGGCAACTTACCATAAATGTCAATGTTGAGGTCAATCTACTTCCAATCACACGCTATTCATTTTAATTAATCCGAAATTTAAATTAATTATTATTCAATTTATTGAAATTATTATTGGAATAGTCATGATTAGTTGATAGTGTGTAGAAAATTTTTACGAAATTCTAGGTATTTTTAATTGATTTACATAATCGATTGGCTATCTTGTAGGGCAAAATCAATTGTTTTACAATTAATTTCAAATAAAATTCATGATGTTGTATTTGGATTACTTTTGAATTTAACATGACTCATAAAATATTGTCATTCTCTTATTATAAAACACACAGTTTATTATCATTTCTCTCTTATCTCTATGTATTCAAGAGTTTAATTATTCGAAATTCTTCAAATTCTGACAATTAAAACTCTCATTAAAGCAATAATGTTTACGTTTTAATGAACTTCTTCGTTTCGATCTAGCACATATGGTGTCCGAAGAGTTGAAATGAAGAAATACTCGTATAAGAAGTAGATGATGATGATGATGATGGAGATGAAGAAAGGTCATTTAACTCGTCTTCAACCTGTTAGAAATAATTAGATTTCATCTATTTGCTAAATTCAAGAAGTGTTCAAATTGAATTCCTATTGAATACCGACAAGTTCTCAACTTTTTTAATTAAAAAATATCGCCAATTATAATTTTCCACAGCACTAGTATTGACTTGTTTTTTTTCAGTTGAAATTCAAAAGTAAATTTCCATGCTGATATAATCCGAGTCCCTAAGGAATTTCGCAAATATTCCGTGATTTTCATGAGGGAGTTGATATTTTCATATCTAATCGTGGAGAATTTCTATAAATGTAGTATAATTCTTTGGAAAAAACTAGTTCTCGTTTCCAAACAAGAAAATGGAAAAATTTAATCTTTCTAAGTAATGGAGAAAAACTCACCTGTTTGCTTATACTTATTTATTACTATTAGAGTTACTTTGTCGGATAAGTAACATGATTTCAGGATATACGGAGCTTAGTTTTAAACTGGAAAGTTTGTTAATCAAATAGCTCAATTTTTATTTGTTGTTATTCGATTTGAAATTTGGATTATTTTACCGGATTTCCCAAATTATTCTACATTTTCATGTTATTGTGTTAATTAATATTATTTAGGGTATGAACTTACAACTTACTTTTCCGTGGATGTTTACCTAGAAAAACGATTCAGTTATGTTTACGAAAGCGTTAAAAATATTCAAGTAAAAGTTAACTGTTTGTTATCAACTGAATATTAAAATATAGAGTGTCCCATCAATAAATAGTTTTCGAGATGTGGATTTTACAAGACATTCTTAATAAATTTTCATGTTTTTCCAGCTTGTTATGTTTTCCATCTATCGCGAAACATAGTACATTATATTCAATGTTAACGTCAGTTTATACTGTTAAATATCGATTCTTTACCCAACTAGGCGGAGCTCGGCCCCTTTTACCTCTTTATATTCCGTTTCCTCGACTATTTCGTTTAAAATTTCAGCAATACGTCATAATTAACTGTTTATTGTTTATAATAAAATAGCAAACAGAAAAAAAGAAACTCTTGCAACAATATATAATAATTATAGAAATTATTATGCAAATTTTAATAAATATTCTGTCAGTTTAAGTAATCTTCATTAGAAAATTAATATTATCTGAATTCAATCGATGTAAAATTGCCTTGATTTAAATGAAACTTGTATTTATTATTTTTCTAGATTTCAATTATGGATGAGAAAAGAACAGCAGCATCCTCACGACCATATAGTGGTGTTTCGAAAGTTTCCGAAATAGCGAATATTTTCCAATCAAAATTACCATTAAAAGAGGATACAAATATTTTAACAACACCATTACGAAGTAATAGTAGTTGTAATTTGAAACAAAAATGCAATAATAGTGGTGGATTATCAACAACAACATCAGAAAAAATGGATAATGAACAATCAACAACAACAAATATTGTTAGTGTTATGAGAACTGAATCACATGTAACACGTTTCAATAATGCACGTGCTTTATTTGAGAAATTAGGTGAAGAGAATCGCAATCGCGGTAGTAATAATATTAATAGTGATCATCACCAACGAATTATACCATTGCAATCAACGAAAAGTGCTTCCAGTATTTTAGAAACAACACGTACCCGTTCAAGAAGTAGTTCAGCTAATAGTGATACAACAACAACAACAACAACAATAGTAAAAACAACAACACCTAGATCTCCATCACCAGAACATAAAGAGAATTTAGAAAAATTTAATAATGGTGATAAAATTAAAAATAATAAAACAAATGGTATTAAAATCATGGATAATAATATTGATGATACTGAAATTTTGAAAGAACGTACTAGTAGTAGTGGTAGTAGTAATGTGAAGCCGCAATTAGCGAAAAAACCTGAAAAGCCTGAAAAACCGGAACGTAAATTTAATAGTCGTGAATTGATTGAAAAACAAAAAAATTGGACATCACATTTTGCAAATAAAACACGTGCAAATCGTTATCATAGTGATCCGAATAAAAGTGAAATTAAATTGGCTGTTAACAACAACAATAATAATAATAATAGTAATAGTGGCAATAATAAAGATATTATTAATGATAATAATAAAAGTGTAACAACACGTAGTGCTTCGTTTAATAATAAAATAGTAAAAAGTCCACCGAAATCACCACCACCACCATCGCCACCTATACGAACTGAAGCCTCAAAACGGCCGTATATCGCACGTAAAGATCGTCCAGCTTCTGTAATTCCTATAACAACAACAGCTACAACTACAACAACAACAACAAAACCTAAAGAGAGTTCATCGAGCTCAACAACAACATCTCAAATAACAACACGAAAAGAACGTGCCAGTAGTTTAATTGTAACAGCAAATGATCAATTTGTTACATCTGTTAAACATGATGTACCATTAAGGGAATTGACACCACCACCGAAAAATTTGCTCAATTTAGAAAATAACTGTAATAATATTAATAATATATCTAGTAATAATATTAATGAAAAAGTAATAATCGGTAATCAAAATTTATCACCATCACCATCAGCCCAAATCAATAATACACCAAATAATAAATCACCATTATTAGATGATAATAAAGATACAAGTAGTAAAGAGAATTTATCAGTAACATCGGGTAGTTTATCGTCATTGAGTCCACCAAGTAGTCCAAGTAAATTGAAATCGGAAAACGAAAAACAAGAACAAGAACCGAACGAAAAGTCGAACAAAATTGGTGAGTTAACCATAAAAATAAAAATAATAAAAAAATGTAAATCCCAGTCTTGATCGCATCTACAAATTTGCCAAATATTCAATAAAAAAATATTTGCATGAGAATCGTCATAGATTTCTGTAAAGAAAACTCAACTCAGATATATGGAAAAGTGATCCAAATTGTTTCGATTTTGTGATTTATGCAAATGGATTAATGAATCCAGGGTCGTTTGGAATAGGTCTTTAATTTTCGCCTACTTATTTCGATATAAATAATTAAAACATTATAGCTTAGAAAAAACAGCTTTTAGTCACGCAAAAACGAAAAAAGATTATTTTGTAATAAGCAGTCAGACTGTCTATTATTTTTAAACCCAGACTGAAAGATGTTCAAAGACTTTTATAGAATTCTAATAAAAAAAACTGATTTTTTTTCAACACAGGAAATGGCTCGCGAAATTTTATAGAAACTATAAAAAAACCTACATCATTAGATGAAATCTATAAAAATCAAAAAATTTTAACTATCGATATTTTATAACCAAAAATTAGTCTTTTGAAAAATAATGTAACCTTTTAAAATCACTTAATCCGCTCATTATTTTTTAATATTAATCGTTCACTCAAATGAAAGTTATTAAATTACTAATGTGGGTAGTTTACGATAATAATAATAATATTAGTAATAAAAATGGAGACAACTTTGGTCGTAAACAAATATTATATGCAAACAAAAAATTAACTTTGTGCGACTCTGTATAATAAGTGTGTAGGTCTGTTGGAATTTATTTATAGATCAGTAATGTTTGGGAGAGGCCAGTGTTTCATCTTAATCTACTGTTACTTATACCTGCTTAAGTAGCTTACAATAGTAGAAAAAAAAAACTCACTTTAATTACATTGAAATGAAGTGCTTCTATTGTAATTGTTACTAATTTTTTTAAATAATAAATGGTGAAACATTTAGAAAGAATGTGCCTTCGTTTACGATTATTATGTTTAGATTGTTCAGGTTTAATCTAATTATAAAACAAAAGAAATTTGACTAAAAACCAATAATTAACAATGAAAATTTGTATTTATAGATTCAACAAGTGAATCAGGACGTACTGATAATAAGACTGATGAAGAAACAACAACAACAACAACAGTAGCAGTGCCAACAAGACGTACAAAAGTCTCCAGTATTTCATTAAACATTCCAGCTGCTGGTTTAGGTAGTCGTCCAACATCAATAATATCAACAACATCAACACTAGATGAAGGTGGTTTCAATGAACCATATCCACATATTGAAGCGAAATTATTACCACATGAAGAATTATTATATGATTTACCAATAAATGAGGATAAACCATTAGAAATAACAGATGAACCTATCAATAATTATCAAAATAATTCAATTGAACGTGCTAATACGAAATTAACACAAGCTGAAATTGAAATTTTATATGCCGTACCGAATAAACCAAAAAATAAACAATCACAACAACAACAACAAGAAACAATAGAAATTAAACAACAAAAATCAATCGATTCTGATATAATTTATAATAACAATAACAATAATAATAATCATAATAATAATCAACAAATGAATGTAGAGAATATTAGTGAAATTGAAAATCAAGAAAGTTTAGATATTGATGAGACCGATAAAAATTTGAACAATCGAAAATCAGAACCATTTCTTATGATTAGAGAAGTATTACAAGAAGACAAATGTGCCAAACCAAAAGAAAATCAATATTCAGAAGCGAATATTTTAGATTTAAATGATGTTGAATATGCCGATGCTAGTGATAGTGATGAACATATTAGTGATAAGAATGTACCTGAAGCTGATACAATGACACCAGCTGAAGCCGAACACCTCTTAAGTACCAAGTAAGTCTAATATTTCAATTAATTATAACAATTATTAATTTAATTATTATTGTAGAATTTTGGAAAAACGTATCAAGTAAGTTTGAAATTATATAAACAACAATTATTATGAGTATTCAATTTTTTTATTTAGTTCTAGACAAGATCTCTTATCAGATGAGGAAGCACAAGAAGTTACGCGATTATTAAATACAAAAGATTTGAAAAATAATAATAATTCGTTACAAGATTCGATAACAGCATCAATGCATGATTCATCTGGACCAATATCATTAAATGATAGTCTAGGACCGCCATCATTACAAGAAGAATCATTAACTGAACCTTTAGATCACTATAAAGATACTGTTATTAGTTTAAATGATAATAATAAAATCAAAGAAGTTGAGCCATTATCACAATATTATGAATCAACATCAAGTATCGATATATCACAACAAGATGATAATGATGATAAATATAACGCTAGTGTTTCGGCTACAGATTCCGGATTAATTGGTAAAATTGTAATTGAATTTATTTGTAAAAATTATTATTTTAATTATTTTAGATTCAGTTACTAGTATTTCCGATAATAATTTAGATAATGTAGAATCAACTAGTGAATTTGTACCGAAAGTTGTTCCAATTGTCGGCATTGAACACGGTGTTCATTATTATGAAGATGGTCATTTTTGGATGGAAGTACCTGGATTACCACCAGAAGATGATGATGATGATGATTTAGATTATCCAACTTATATACCAAAACCTAGTAAAGTTATATTTTCAACTGAACCAATGAAAGTTTATTCAACATTCAGTATAAGTGATTATGATCGACGTAATGAAGATGTTGATCCTGTAGCAGCATCAGCTGAATATGAATTAGAGAAACGTGTTGAAAAAATGGATGTATTTCCAGTTGAATTAATTAAAGGACCTGAAGGTTTAGGTTTAAGTATAATTGGTATGGGAGTTGGTGCTGATGCTGGTTTAGAAAAATTAGGTATATTTGTTAAAACAATAACGGCAAATGGTGCAGCTGCTAAAGATGGACGTATACAAGTTAATGATCAAATAATTGAAGTTGATGGTAAAAGTTTAGTTGGTGTAACACAAGCTTATGCTGCTAGTGTTCTACGTAATACGTCCGGTTTAGTTAAATTTAGTATTGGTAGAGAACGGAATCCGGAAAATAGTGAAGTTGCACAATTAATAAAACAATCATTACAAGCTGATAAAGAGCGAGAAGAGAGACGATTGAGAGCTTTAGAAGCTGAACAGCAACAGAGCGATGCCAGTACTGTACCTCTAACAGGTGACAATCGAAAATTTCGAGATTATTCTCGATTAATGGGTGGTGATATTTATAAATTTTATACACCCCTATTTCAGGATCAGCGAATACTAGTGTTTCAGACGGTCCAACTAGTCCTTCAGTGAATGCTGAGAATCTATTCGACAACGAACAAGATACAAATGATATTGAATCATTGAAATTATTACTACAAGAGGTAAGAGTTATTTTTAGTTTGAAAATTTTGCATTTTTGTGTCGGTTTTTTGTTGCATATTTTTTTAAAATTAACAAAATACCTGTATTAATCAATGTTTGTGTTTTGTCAACCTACATTAATTTAGAATCAACGTAAATTAAATATGTCTGAATTGGAAGTTGCACGACTCAAAAACAAGGTATGTCCTTATTGTTTATCAAATTTCGCATGCAATTATTTATCAATTATTTTATTAATGATAAACTGTAGTTGAAAAAAAAAAGAGAGACGCACCTTAACCTGCACCTAAATTGCCTGAATTATCACATACTTTAATATTTAATAATTATATTAAAATATTAAATAGGCGTTGTTTTATGTTTCAGTTAATGGAACAAAATGGTTTCAAACCTGATGATTGTGAACAATTGGAACAAACAAATCAAAAATTAAAAGAAACCGAAAAAATCTTATTAGCAACAAAGAAAGACGTACAAACTTATCAAAATATGTTGGAACAATCTCAAGCACAATATAATATATTAGAAAAAAAATACAGTAAAGCGAAACAATTAGTTCGGGAATATCAACAACGTGAATTAGATATGTTGCATCGTGAAGATTTCTATCAACAATTATTACAAGAGAAAGATACCGAATATAATTCATTAGTGAAAAATTTGAAAGATCGTATAATTGTTTTGGAACAAGATTTATTAGAAACACAACGTAAAGCCGGTTTACCTTTAACATTACCGTATGATAGTTTGAATATTAAACAATTAACACCACAAATGTCACGTAAATTACAACAACAACAACAATTATTAATGAAACAAACAACAAAAACACCATTATATCAAACAATAAATACATTAGAAACTGATTTTAGTGATACAGAAATTAGTGATATTAGTCCAGATGATGATAAAACAGCAACAGTTGAACGTAAATTACCAATAAAAGAGGAACTAGATCGTGCTGTACCACAACATGAATTATTAGATATATCAGCAAATAAATCAAAAGCTGAATTAGTTACACGTAGTGGTTTAGCTAATCGACAATTACCAACAACAACAAATTCAAAAAAATCTAGTGGCTCATTAAGTAATAGTAGTTCAGATTATGGTTTAGATGAATGTTATAATTCAGGTGATGAATTAATTGATAATATTTATAATAATCAAAATGATAATAATATAACAACAATATCAACAACACAAACAACAACAACAACAACACCAATAATATCAACAAAAAGAACATCACGACCAACTTCATTAAGTACAAGTACTTTATATTCACAATATTCGGCACAACAATTACAATATAATGCACAAAATCAACAATATAACGTGCAATATAGTCAAGTACAACAAAAAACAAGCTCTAATTCGAATGTTGTTTATGCGCGAGTACAGAAAGAATCTAGTCTTATCCCACAACAACAACAACAACAACAGAATAATGAAACGTGGAATTCTGGTGGAAAAAGCGCGAATTTGGGAATGGGACCGCCTGCATCACTCGCTGAACAACTCAAACAAGTAATTTCACTTAAATTTCAATTACTTACTTTAGCATATTCTCATAAAAGTTAGAATCTAAAGTGTATTTATCTGTTTTAGGTGTTGGCGGAGCGTGAGAAACGTCTAGGTTCGGATAGTTTAAACAGTTCAACAGATGATTTAGATGAAAAAGCCAAACATAATGCAGCTCAACATTTATTAGAAGAGATACGTCAAGCTGTTAGTGAAGCAAATGCAAAAGGTTAGTAATTATATATTATTTAATACGATTATTATTGTTTTGCATTGGAATTTTTTTAATGTTGTAATGCTTTTTTTTTGTTTTTATTGTTGTGTTGTAGTTAAGAAAGTTGTTCCCGTTACATTATCACCCCCAGGTAGTACACCATGGCAACATCAAAATAATACATCACCAACACCACCATCACCATCTAGTTTATCATCTGGTTCTGTATCACCATCAAGACATGATACAACATCATGGGCAACAACTGATTTAAGTTTATCATCATGTAGTATTGCTAGTACGACAAAAGGTAGTTCACATTTTTGGCAATCCGCCCCTGTCACTGAATGGACCAAAGAACAGGTACATATCCCTATAATTATCATTATTATTCAATAATAATTATTATTACTATTGATTTTGTTTTTATTAAAAGGTGTGTCAATGGTTGTTGGCGATTGGTTTAGAGCATCACATTCCGAAATTTGTTGAACTTCAAGTGAATGGAAGCGCTTTATTATTATTGACATCGGCCGATTTCAAATTATTAGGCATAACAAGTGATGATAAAAGTCGTTTGAAGCGTAAAATCAAAGAATTGAAAGTACAAGCTGAAAAAGAACGTAAACAAATGGAACGTGATCGTAAAGAGAAAGAGAAAATGTTGAAGAAAGCTGAAAAAGCTAGTAAGAGAAAACTGTAATTTCATTTTTATTTTCAAATTACAGGCCTACTATAAATTTGATGGATTTTCTCCAAAAATAAACACAACCCTATTAAAAAGAGCCATCAAAATCTGCCATAAATGAAAATAAACTTCTAGTTTCCTAGTTCCAATAAACTCAATGTACA
>JAZBGZ010000168.1:51892-63201 GCA_037414795.1 Stenodera caucasica | reverse complement strand
TTATAATCTTGATATAAACAAAATACTATGGTAGGAATAATTTATACACTTGTGAGTTTTTAGGTCTATATTGAATTTATAATACTGTGCTCGTGTTAGTCTTAGAATGATAATAATTCTGTATATAAATAACTACTATTATTATAACTATCGTAATACACAATTATTATTATTATTTGGATTAATAATTAGTAATAATTTGTACTTACCTCAACTTTTTTGATGATTTTATGTCTGTTCTAAATTATTTCTTTCGATCGATACGCAAGACAAAAGAACTGTTTGTTTGAAAAAATGTGATTATTGTAAGATATAAATTAATTTAATTTATTCTCAATGGATTAATTTATCAAATATGTATGTAACTCAGATATTTATTTATTTTAACTACTTTTTTGTTGTAGATTTTTTTTACAATTCTTTTGTTACGGGACCAAGTTTTGTTGTTTTCCGTTTCTTTTAATGTTTATGTGTGTGAAATTATTTTAATTTGCTCAATTCCTATGTTTTATTTTTATTACTATTATTATTATCTGTGTTTTTCTAAATTCGTCGCAGATTTTTCTCAAATAATAACCCTATGCAGCTTTTATCATAAAAAATTATTACCAAAAATAATCTTGATACTATTTGTGATTTTATTTCGTTTTGTTGTTTTGGACTTTGTAACTATATTCTAAAATATAAAAGTAGATTACAATAAATAAATGAGTAAATCAATAAGTGAATAAATATTGTATTTATATAATGTTGTTTTAAGTTCAGAATCACCTTTCAACACAACAATAATAAAATCGTTTACCAATTAGAATTTTGTAATTCGATTCTAGTCATGATTCAAATGAATGGTTAAAATAAAATCATTAAAAGAAACAAATTTTTAAATATAATTTTAATTGAAATATCATGCTATGCCATTTGTTTTTTGTTGTAAGAAGAGCATTAGACAGCCTACTGCTTCGCATTAAATCAACAACAATTACAAGAAATTAAATAAATATTAATTTATATAAACAATCCAAAAATAAAATGAGATTTTTTTAAAAATTAATTTCAATTATCAATTAACTATTGTCGTCATCGTCCTCTTGCCGCCTAGATCTGGCCCTAGCGCCGCGACGTATTTGATTCAAACAAGCCAACATTCGTATCATAAAAGCCGCCGGTACAGTGATCGTATCGCGTGTCTCCTCCAACATAACAGCATTACGATTGATCAACTGAAAATACAAAAAACATCAAAATTGGATAAATTTCTAATAAATTCCATTTGATTACATCATCGGCCATTTTCTCATCAAATGTTGATTCGGACATAATCGGTGCCCATAATTTAACATCATGATCAATACCACTTGTCGCTAATAACGGTAATGTTGGATGTGGTTGTAAACAATTAACAACATGTTGATCAGCTTGTAACAACATTTTTAATTTGGCTGTATTTTTATCCCAGATAAATACATGTCCACAATCTGAACCGGACATGACGTAATCATTACCCCAAAATGTCGCCTCTTTTATCATTGTTCTAGCATTACGATGGCCGACATATTTCATTTTCATTTCAGCCTCATAAGCGCCAATATTATCAGTCTTTTTTGTAATAGGTTCAGGATCGTATTCATCATCATCATCATCATAATCAAGCTCTACATCCGAACTCTACAACAAAATTAGTTTCAATTATTAGAAAAATTATTGAAATAAAACATAATTACATTGTCATTATTTAGAGTTGTTGAATCGTCCATTTGATTGTTTTGTTCATTGTCTGATGTGGAAGGCACTGACGGTTGGGACTGTTCTTCTTGTTGAACATCATTTTCACGATTCAATTCATTTACCCGTAGACTAATTGTAGCATTTGCTGTACTTTGTTGTGAATAACGTAAACTAACAGACGGTTCTGAGCCATGTTGTTCAATAAAACCGTCTCGTAAATTTCTTAATGTTGTTAAATGACTATATAAACTATTAACACAAGCTGATCCTTCAGTTGTTGAACGATTGTCAGATGTTGTTTCTTCTAATTGTGATTGTTGTTCTTGTTGTTGACTATCACCATCATTTCTGTAATATAACAAAACAATTAGATTTATTCGTATAGAAGTAATGAATGAATTTACCGGCTTGTTGTTGCTACAGGCTCTGTTTCAACAACATCCATTTGTTCTTGATTTTCCACAACAGAATTTTGATTTGTTTCCGAATTTTCTGCTTGTTGTGTTGTTGTTGTTGTTTCTTGATTTCTTTGTGTTGTTTCATTTGAATCTAATGAATCTTCACCACCTGCACTTAAGGCCGCTCTAGTCATTGGATCATTCAACATTTGCGATAAAACATCAGTCATACGTTGCATTAATGTTGCATGAAGTTGTGGTCTAGCTTGACCTATACCTTTATTATTATTAACTATATTTAAAGAAAATAATTCAATTTAAAACTATACTTACTGACTGTTGTTGTTGTATCACGTTCCGGACGTGCATCAGGTCCTGTATCAGACCAATCACCTCTTAATCTTAATCGTCGTACTGGCGGCGGTGAATGATTCAAACGATCACGTTTATTATTTGTGAATTGTTTGACTTTTTCCCATGGTGATGGTTTTATTGATTTTTTCAACTCAACTGACTCATGTTCCTATTGAAGTGATCAATTTTAATTCGACATTAATTAAATTTAAGAAAAAAATAATTACTTGTACTCTAAATAAATATAAATAATCCGATGAATAACTGACTAGCATTTCTTGTCCATTAGAATTATAGCTTAATGAGGTGATTCTATAGCGACGATCTTCTAAATTTGGAGCAATAAAATTACAAAACGGTCTAGCTTTTACGTGTTCTAGAAGAAAATTTGCGTTTATTTCACAATTTTTTTTTTAAATTAACCAATTTATACCTTCTGGAAGAGTACTAAGAGATCTTCTATCATAAATTCGTACTGTTGAATCAGCACAACCAACAGCTAATTGATGTGGTGCTGTTGGACTTATAGCTAATGCTGTTATAGCCCGTTGACATGATACTAAAATATCATCTTTACATCGTGGTTGTCTACAACTTGTTTTCGTTCTTAAATCGAACCAACGTACCGTACCATCTTCACCACAACTCAAGAACGTATGTGGATCATTTGGTATTGTTATAACTTCATAGGTAGTACCAGCATGGCAACTGAATTGATTATAATACGTTTTTTTTGTATTCTCGAGATCTAGAAATCCATAGATTATGATTACAGATAATGTCAATGATTAATAATTTTTGATTGATTGCCTGTATGTAAGATTATTCCATCGCCTGAACAAGAAACAATCTGTTTATCATTTGAACATGGTAGAAATTTAGCACTAAATATATTTGCATGATGGCTGGTAGCATAATTCGTTTCAACTTTATAATTATGGCCATTTGTTATAACTAAATGTTGATCATCAGATCCTGATAAAATATATTCACCAGTACTATTCCAACAAATCGTATTAACACAACCTTGATGAATTTCTAATTTCTTCAAAAGACCCAAACGCTGTATCAAATCACCGTCATCTAAAAACAATTCATACGAAAAAACGTAATCAATAAAATATATGCATATTTAAAAAAGTTGTACCTTTAGCATTTTGTGATAATTTGAAAAATTTACTTTTATACGGCTGATAATATAAATTACGAAATATTGATTTCGGTTTATAATTCATTATTATTACAATTAATTTACACTATTCACTCTAATAATTGTTTATCACAGAACTGTCTATTATTAAACTAAAAATAACATTGTATCTATGATTATAAATATATTACTTGATACAATTTATACTCAATAGAATCGATGGAATGGTTATATATTGGATTGATATTTCACAAAACATTAGTATTAATGGAAGCTACGATTTTCTTTAAATAAATTTCCACAATTTTCTTTGCCAGAATTTTCACAACGGAGTGAATTTGACAGCCGTCAAAAACAAAAACATGACTTTAACCACAAAACGAATAATATATCCGCAATTAATTCGAAAATAACTCAAATAAAATCGTCAATAAAATAAAATAATGCCATTGTTGCTATTTTAAGAATTTTGATTCAATTTCGGAAATGAAATTATTCCCACATTGTGACCTTAGCCACATTTAACCTATAAATTTTCATAACCTCAAATAATTTCTCTTGTGGAAAAAGGCTAAACATGGATAAAATTTGTTTATTTACAAGGTAGTCGACTGAAAATCAAAAAATTTATTCTAAATGCGCTTTATTTCAGGCACTTGTTACCCAGAAGTAGATATTTGGGGTCTTTACAACATCTCAAATTTAGTACAAAAGACTCCAGTAGTAGCAGTTCCAGTTCTAGTAGCAGTAGTAGCGATGACGATAAAAATATCAAAAAAAGAAGCAGCGAAGAAGCTTTAAATAAGCTCAATATTTTACTGAAGCAAATGGTCGAAGTATTGGTGTAGAATTTTATGTTTGAATCCGATGAAATTCATTTTTACTTTTGTAGGAAAAAGTTGAGGATTCCGGGTCAAAATTAGAGTTAGCGAAACCTCGGAATAAGCGCAATATGAAAAAGGAAGAGACTAAAGAAAAAATTGAGAGTCCTGGTAATTGTTTCATTGTTAAATTTAATTAAAGACTAATTCTTTCGTTATTCAATAGAGAAACAAGTGATGAATGCGACTCAAGATGTAGCTGAACATTTCGGTGGTGATGTTAAACAAACGGAATCCGAATTATTACTAAAACTATTGAATCCAGTAGAAATAGAGAGTGCGAATCCTGCTAACTTGACGTGAGTTTTACTATTATTCTGCTATTAGTTATTAATATTTATTTATTTGAACTATTTAGCGATATTGTGAAAGGCATGAAAATTGATCGTCAATCGAAATCCGAGAATGAGCAATCTCGAGCCCAACAGGTTCGTCAAATTTTAGAAAAAGTTAGAACTCAAATACCGCCAACAATTCGAAATCAACAAAAAACTAGACCACGACGTTCCCAACAAATCAAAGACTTGTAATTATTTTTTCCACCGTATAAATTTAGAGTTTTGAATAATTCTATCAATTTTAGTGTAATTGAGAAAATCGATTTATTTGGTGGTGAACCACTTGGAATTTTCACAAATGAAGATATGAACAATTCAACAGAAGGTGTTAAAAATCACACATGGCAAAAATTAGAAAGTCGCGAATTAAAACTAGCAATAACCCATCCACCAAGTAATCATTTCCAACAAATGATTTTATGGACCGAACAAGGTAAATTATGGAAATTCCCAATCGATAACGAACAAGATTTAGATGAGGAAAAGGATATTTATTTCACTGAACATGTATTTTTGGAAAAATATTTAGAACCTTGGTGTCCGCCGAAAGGGCCACTGCGTCATTTCATGGAATTAGTTTGTGTCGGTCTATCGAAAAATCCCTATTTAACTGTTGACGAGAAAAAATCTCATATTGAATGGTTCCGGGATTATTTCGATGAGAAACGGCAACTATTACAAGAAGTTGGTGCATTACAAAGTTCAGAAACTAATCAAACTAAACAAATTTCTTGAAAATTTTAATTGGAATTTACAAAAATTATAATTTCTTTATGTCAATTTTGAAGAACAAAACATCATTTTTATCCATGAACGGTTTGAGTAAATAGTCAGGTAATTTAATCGAATTGTTGGAAAGTGGATCGTTTTCTTTGGGATTCACGCAGAAACCGCTAATTTTCAAGATACGTCCTCGACAACTCTTATCAATAAAAGTGATAATAAATTTGTATTGTATTTTTTGTCCCATTATTGGATCAAATTGTTCCACGTTCCATATAATTATCGAACTTAGGCTATGATCAATTCCAATTTTGAATAATTTGTTATCGAATCGAGCTACATATAAATCACGTAGCGGGTTCGTTTTCAAATTCCGAGAAATTTCGTTATCTAAATTCAATAATTGTTGATTATGCTTATCTTGACAATGTTGATAAACTGCATCTATCGAACTTTTATATTTACAATTATCATTGTCGATGGGACAACTAATTTGCATACAATTCTTTTCATGTTCACGAATATTGTCCATTTTACCAATAAATTTACAACCGTTGAGATTATTCCGACATGGATAATCAACGTGTTCGGTTAATTTTTCCAAAACTATGTTGCGTGTGCCTTCATAACTTGCCGTACACGTGGGACATTGTTGGATGCGATTTTTACATTCATTACAAATACTATGGCCGGTTTTACAAATAAATATAGGCGGTACCATGTATTCTTTACAAATTAAACATTCCAATTCGTCCATAAATTCATCTTTTACTGGTTTTGTTGTGTTGCTGGTTTCGGCTTTAGTTAATTCTGTTTTCTTTTGAGTGATTTGTTTCGGTTTCAGGTCCTTTTTAGCCGGTTTCTCGTCATCAATATTGAGTTTGAAACTGAAATTTGTTGCATTCAAAATTTTTTTAATCAGGTCAAAATGTAAAGTTGTGCAATTATCCTTAGACCAATTCACCGCTTCTGGATTGTATTTATTAATTTTTTGTTGACTCAACGATATCGAGTTACCATTATCGGACTTGACTTCAACGCAATATTTCATATCGGTTTGATTATTTTCTAGATAACATAAAGCTAATGAACATTCTTGATTTTTAATTGTCAACAATTGTAGAATGTATAGTTTTTTGTTCAAAATAATCAATTTATTTATCGCCAAGTTTTCTTTTTGTGATATTTGGAAATTCGGCGCATTTATTATTAATTTCGAATGCTTCGTTTCGAAATGTTTCAAAATATCGACTGTATGTACGATTTCATTACATTGTCCAAATGTTGGACATTTAAAACCATTAAAATAACACACTGATTCATGTTGTTTGTTGTTGAATTCGACTGATTTATTGCAGCCGAATTTTTGATTTTTGCATGGAAATTTGCAGAATTTCGCCAAATTTTCGTAAGCTGTTGCACGTAGTTTTACCGGTTCGGTTTCCGTCGAACAACGTCCACAAATATAACCATTTATTGTTAGAAAAATCGGCGGAACAGTCAAATAATCTCTGCATTTCGTACAACAATCGATTGATTCCAATGGCAGATTGATCGGTTTAGATTGTTGAGACATTTTCTGGAATTTGTTCTAATTGATTTTTAATTACTTGAAAATCTAATTTCTTACCTAACTTGTAGACGAATTTCTAATCGTCGAAAACAAGACCGATTGTTTTTATCATGAAACAAATTGAGACATAAAATGGTTCTTCCCCGACGCGTATTTGGTTCGACACATCACTGATACAAGTCCAATAATAATCTCTAGGTATTTTTTTTTTCGGTTTTGAGGTAGAAAGGACAAGGTCAGAAACGGTTCTCGATAAATATGCAACCAGTTTTACAATTCTACAGAGTATTTATAAAAAACGTTAGTACAAGAGAAATAAAAAATTATATTCAACAATAAGTGAGACTTTTTCAAAAATTCAAATATAAAGAAATTGGACAATGATCTGACGCCAATACTTCCGAATGAATCACATTATCGCAAATATGATCCATAATCCTTTCAGATACTAAATAATAATCCAGTCGCCTAAAAAACAATTATTAATCGAATACTTATGAATTCTTCAATTGTTCAACTCACCATCCAATATTCTTAGCTCTGGCATTCGATAAATACGTCCAGAATGTATAAGCACCGGTTTTATCAGGATAGAATCTCCTAAATGTATCAATATATCCATCTTTTAAAAATTCCGTCATTCCTTCACGTTCTTCAATTGTGAAACCTGCATGTTTAACATTTGCTTTTGGATTGCTTAAATCAATTTCTGTATGTGATACATTCAAATCACCACATATAATAACCGGTTTTTTTTCATCCAATTTTTTAACATAATTTTTAAATAATTGATTCCACTCTAAACGTTTTGGTAAAGTGATAAGATTACGACCAGCATTCGGTACATATACATTAATCAAATAAAAATATTTATATTCGGCAATTAAACAACGTCCTTCATTATCAAATTCTTCATTACCGATACCATAAAATACTTCAATTGGCATGGTTTTTGTTAACAGACCAACACCAGAATAACCATCTTTACTACTACAACATGACCAATATGATTTATAACCTTCAACTTCGTTCATTTCTTTTGGTATTTTCTCTAAAGTACATTTCGTTTCTTGTATACAAAATATATTCGCTTCGGAATATTTTAATATATCCAAACCGCCTTTTTTCACCCATGCACGAAGACCATCAACATTCCATGATTGAATATGAAGATTAAATGGTTCTTTTAAGGCATTCAATCTAGTCGTCTTGAAATCAATATCTGCCCATTTTGTTGCTGTGGGATTTTTCAGACTTTTTTCAACAGCCTCAACTTGTTTTTTGCCACGTGTTCGTTTTACTGTTGCCCCAGAAACTTCTTCGATATTTTTATTTTTCACAGTTTCCTCTTCAAGTTCTTTCTCTTCTTCAGCTTTTTGATCTTCTTTTTTAGTTTTCTTTGTATCTTTTTTGGTAACTTTACTTATCTTTTTGTTTGTTACCTTCAAAATAAATCAATTTAACATAACTCATCAAAACTCAAGATAACCTACATTTTTTGCTTGTTTAGTGTCAACATTTTCCTCTTCAATTGGAGCAGCTGCAGTTCGTTTTGTTGCCCTACGTCCTACAGCAACATTTTCAGTTTCATCTTTTACAATTTCTGTTGTTTTCGAAGATGCTGCTGTTGCCTTACTTCTAGTTCTAGTTTCCTGTTCAACTTTCAAATAAATTTCCTACTTATTGTTTGTAATTTGATAACTTACAGGTTTCGATTTCGTAGCATCTCCATTTTCTTGAGTTTTCTTCGCTTCAACGATTGGTTTTTTACTCTTTTGCTCTTTCACCTCCTCCTACAAAACATTAATATTGATTCTCGTATAATTTTACCGATGATTGAATTTACCTTCTTTGCAGTTTTCTTATCAATTTTACCTTTCTTCTCATTATCAGCATTTTCATCTGTTGAAGCAGTCAGTGCTTTCGTCTAATTTATGATAAATGAAAATTCAGGTTAGAACATTCATAATAAATTGAAAATAATGCATACCGTAGCTGCTCGTTTTCTCGGTGCCATAATAAAATGATAATTTCTTGGTAAATTACTAAAATTATTAATTTGAAAGTTACGAGATAAAAGACGCAATAACCGGCTACCCTTCCTTTGGAAAAAAGCCGCCAACATGAAGTTGTTACAATTTCCGTTGAATCAATGCCAATTTCATCAAATCAAAATTACTAGATCTTGACATAATTGAAAAAATACAAATCCCCAAATTTTTGTTGTCAAATCGAATTTAACTGTGTTTATAATTATAATTGGACAAAATTGAATCAATTAGAACTCATTATTGTCCGAATAAATTTGTTAATTATCTCCAAAAATAATTCAAATTTCATTGACTTTTAGATAATTAATATATAACCTCAATTTCTTCATTGCTTTGTTACTTGAAGAAATGGCTACTTTGGAAGATAAAATATTGGGTGAAAAACTACATAATTATTGTAGCAGTAGTAGTGAAAGTGAAAGTGATGATGATTCTGAACAAAAATCATCAGTATCAAGACACGATAAAAGTACAAAACAAGCATTACCGGAAATTAACAAATGGGAAGGTTCGTCCACAAATACAGGTCCTAAAGGTGTTCTTAAAGATTGGCAAAGATATAAACAATTAGAAATAGAAAAACGTACAGAAGATGAACGCGAGAAATTGGCATTAATGAAAAAACTAACACTAACAGTACAATCAGCATTAGATGAAGAACGTGAGAAATCAGCAGAAGATCCAGATATTGTCGAATTATTGAATGATGAATTTCTGTTAACTTATCAAAAACAAAGGATGCACGAAATGTTACAACAAACCAATCATAATTTAAAATTTGGTATATTGATATAATGCATTCGAATTAACAGTTTCAATTATTGATTTGTAGGTGAATTAATTTATTTGAGAGATGGTCAAGAATTTCTCGATGCTATTGATAAAGAACAAAAAACAGTAACTGTAATTGTTCATATTTATGAAGAACAAAATGAAGCTTGTCGTATAATGAATCAATGTTTGAAATTTTTATGCAAAACGTACATTGATGTGAAATTTTGTGCAATTTTGAGTACTCTAGCTGGAATGAGTCGTAAATTTAAAATTGGTGGTGTACCAGCATTATTGATATATAAAGCTGGACAATTAGTTGGTAATTTTATACGTTTATCGGATGAATTAGGTGATGATTTCCAACCGGAAGATGTACAAAACTATTTAATTGAACATGGCATGTTGGAAGATAAAAGTTGTAAACCATTAATTATTAGAAGTGGTGAATCCGATGATGACACTGATAGTGATTGAAATTGTTCACACACCGTAATTTCAATGTAAACAATCAAATAACGATTTCTTTTTATCGATTGCGTATTTATACTGCTTGAAAGTTTCCAATAATTCATCAAAATCTCTACAAGAAATTTGTTGATATTTTAATTTCAAATTTTCTAAATCTTCAATATTCCGTTGTAATTTCTCAATTTGTTTTTTTACATCACTGAACAGTTTTTTATAAGCATTTAATGTGTAACTATGCTCAGAAAATATATCAATTTTCATTCTATCAAGAATAGTATGACTTCTGTACAATTGTAATTTTGTTTTAATTTCGTACTGATTGATTTTCTCTTGACTGTAATCATTCAATTTTTCTAATCGTAAATTGATCATTTCATCTAAAATAGTTTTCAATTGTTGTAAATTATCCACATATAAATCGTATTGCATTTTTAATGTTTTATAAACTTCCAATGACCCATCATCCACTTCCATCTTGAAATCTTGTACATCTTCGATGTTCTTGCCGATTATTTTCAAAAATTTACAATGGATGTTTTCCTGTTTTTCAAACAGTTGTTTTAACACACAAGATTTCAATATTTTCAATTCGTCGAAATCGAAATCAGTATCATTGAAATCTTTACACAATACATTATTTTTCTCGCAAATTGAGTGTTTCAATAGGGAACCAAACAATTTTGATTTCAATTCTGAAGACAAACCGGTTCTTTTCAATTCGTGTAATGTATCAATAAAAATCTTGGTCTTCACATATTTAGTCCTCTCAACTTCAAGGATATTCTGCTGATCTCTAATTTCTTGGTGTAAATTACTACTAATATCCATTTTTAATAATTATTGTTAATATTCAAAACCGTTATTGCTATAATTC
>JAZBGZ010000168.1:27852-43148 GCA_037414795.1 Stenodera caucasica | reverse complement strand
CTTTTAATATTTAAATAATGGTGTTAAATTAAGGTACATTTGATAAGAGCGCTATATTTCGACTGAGTATTGAATTGTTTTTTTTTTATTTTAATCAATCTTAAGGTATATTAATGAAGTGGTTCGATTTAATAATAATATAAATTGGAAACAATTGATTTTTTTTTATGATCCTTGAACAATGAGAGTAAATCTTCGGTAAATATATATATTTATTTAGACTATTAATACAATAAATAAGCAGGTATATAAAATAATTTTTCTGCTTCTAATCAGCGTTTATCACATTTTGGTACAACACAATAGAATTGTTTGTAAAAGTCGGTAATTTTAGTAAAATTGTTTAGAAAATTTCTTAATAAAACAGTCTTAAATTGAAGACAATCATAATACTGATACGGTATTGTGATTGTTTTATAAAAATATTATTTAATTGTATCGATTATATTCTGGCATGAACATTGTGTATGATTTTCTACTGTAAATGTTTGCGTTTTATATGTTTTATTATATTGTATAAGTACAGTAATTTCGATATCTTCGGATTTTGCTTTTGTACAAATTTTACCACGTTCATTACAACAACCGCTGCCTTCATCGCACCTAAAAAAATTTTGATTATCATTATTGTGATGTTTATGATTGAGAAAGGAAACGTGTTCGGGGATCCTTGAAAAGTCGTAAAAATCAAGTGCAGCACTACTTAAAATAGACACGAAACAATCATGTTTTTATGTTTTAGTTTTGATAAGTTTTAATGTATTTTAAGAATTTTTTTTAATATAATTATAAATTATAATGATACCTATGCAGGATGGTCATGTAGGGATAAACTCTTCCGGTACTGTTGATGAGCGTCGCAACTCGCATAGCTCTTGGTTGTGGATTTTGGCAATCTAACGTACAATTACTCTCCGTAATAAACGTCTTTGGCAACTGATTAGCTGTGGTCAAACTAACAGCGATAAACACTATCACTATTGATAATTGTTGTCTTTCTATAACGTTAAATTGGCACATTCGCATTTTAATAAATTCCAATTTGAACAATAATCAATTAGAAATAACACCAGTTATTTTATATATAAACACCGGCACGAGACGCGACTTATGTGCAAATGCCAAAGAATTTTTCTTTTATTTTTAGTGACACTTGTGGATTTTATCATAAGCCCGGTTATTTTAGAATCAAATACTATGTCGTAATTGCCGGTTAGTTTAAAATATATTTTATTCAATTTTTTTTTCTATCTAAATGAGAACATGTAACAAAATGTTTATTGTTTCTCGCGACGGCGGCGAACGGCGGTGCCACTTTATACCACCTCGAATCGGTGACGTCAATTGTGGAGTTACCTTTAAGCGCCAAGAGCTCTCTAATTTATAATTAATTTTTTTCACAGGAAAAATAAATATTTCAAAATAAGAAGAAATTGATGTATTATTATTGGAGAACAAGTCTGGTTTTAATGGGTTTTGTTTATTGGATTTTTTTCTAATCGAAAATCGACCGATTTTGTTATCAAACCTTGAACTTTATCAAAGATGTCTGTTAAATCGCAAATAATTTTTTTCCTTATCCAACAAGGGTGAATAGCTGATTGTGGATCAATTACCGAAACTGTTAACAAATCGACAATCTGGCACTGATATTGTCAACAATAATAGTGGGAAAAAATGGAAATTAATTAAGCGAAAAGGTGTTAAAAATAAATGAGTAACGCTAATGATTGCAAAATTTTAAATAATAATCGAACACGAATTACCTGCATTTTTTCGAATTACTCACAAAATTATGTAAATTACTCATATTGGGAATCCATTAGAAGAGACCGCAAGATTTTTTTATAATTTTTCCCATGTTGTAGAAGTGCATGGGAAAGTCTCTTACGTAGAACTCATAATGGGCATATTAATAGAAAAATTATGCAAATTATCAGATAAAAACCACAAACGTAAATAATTTCCCTAATGATAGATTTTCACAGTAATTTCCAAAATAACCGCAAAATCTATTTTTATAATCATATATCAATTAGTTCCGAATTCATTATGAGATTATCCCCGAAACCAAAGGAAATACGCGTGCAATTCCACGCCGATCCCAATCTCCAATTATTCCTCGACCCTGATAAAACCAAGTAATTTTAGCCGTGATTGTTGGCCCAATTTTTTTTAATAGACAAATTATTTCCGAATTTATTATATCATCGAGTCGTCACAGGAAATAGTGTGAGCTTTGATTCAATTTTTCTATTAATTTTTGACGTCATAACAATAATTGAATGATTCGCCCAGAATAAATGCAACAACAAAAAAGAAAATTGAAAATGACTCATCCCAAAGCAAGTGTTATCCAGACTTATCAAATATTTTGCAACATTTCGATGATTCCTATCGCTCGAGAAGAATTTAAATTGGTTTTGAGTTCGAAATGAAAAATTATGATCCACCACAAACCGCAATCGGTGGTTGGTCTTTATGAATGAATCATATTTGTAAATATTTCAGGATTCTCCTCTATTCGATAATTAGTCTGTGACTCCTTTTCAATTGCCTCGTGCTATGAATAATCTCGTCAAAAATACCGAATCGGAAATGAATATGAAAAAAATCACCCGCACAATTATCTGGAAATTAATTATTCCAAGTTCAAGAGACAGTTATTTTTATAACTGTTACGTTTGCAACAATTGACACAAAAAATTGAACGCACGTCATTACGATTATTCCCAAGAGAAAGGTTTTTCCCAGAAGAAAATCGACGGTTTTCCACAACCAATTAACAGTCTAGTCTAATAATTAAAAAAAAAAAAACGACATTCCTGACGAGATTACTTGAAATTAATACACCTGAGTTGACAGATTTGACAGATGATTCTCGAATCGGAAATTGATTTATGGAACTTTCTGATTCACACTTATGTTTTAGAATGAGCTGTAAATACACATGGTTCATTGACTGATCAGTTGAAGTACAAGAATCGAATGGTATGATACGGGACGTTGCGCTGGGACGTGCTGTATGTTCTGGAGCCCAACTGCAATTATTTTGTGGAAAGAAACGTAAATACTATAATTTTCGAAAATAATAACGAGTTATTGTGCTAATTATTGATTCCAAGGAAAATAAATCGGAATATAAATAATATAGATTATTTTTACATTTTTCTAATTATTAATTATTATACAAATAAACTAATTACAATAATTGGCTTAATATAGAATTCTTGTGATTATTGTAGAAAAATGTGGGTGTGTATTTTTGAGCAGGTTGCGGAATCCCCCCGATTCGCGACAATTTAAATGATTTATTCAAATAATTAAAATAAATTGCAATAAACAAAGATACACGATTCGAGAGAAAGTTGTAAATGATTTAAGAGCGCAACTTATTAGGTCAAAAAGTTAAACGTTTGTTTATTATCAAGGAAAATCCACGATGATATAAAAATCTAAAAGTTGATCTTCAACAATATTTACAAAAATTATGTTAAAGATGTTGAATAATTAACGACGAAAACCTGTTTCTCTGCTAACAAGAAACATGCCTTCCTCGGTTTTTTTTCCAATTATTTTTATACGAGAAAAAATGCGTTAACGAGGCTGTTATTCCCGATTATTGATAATATGGTGCAAATTTTCGACCGCAACTGGAATCGTAGGTGTGATATGAAGTGTAGTATTTTGTTGTACATGTGGAACATTGGTGTTTCCCGAAACGTGAATTACTCATCCCTCTTAGCTGGTTTTCATATAAATTAACAAGAAGTCGCCTATTCGAAATCATTATCGCCAAAATCGCGTTACTGTAAACACTCCGATTCATTGGATTGATTGTAGAAAATATGGAGAATTTAACGAGTTATTGTTTATTATTATTGGTTGTTGTGCAATCTTATCAATGTGCCAATTTATTGGAAGGTGTTATCAAGAATAAAAGGGCCGCTGAAGAGTTCCCTTGTAGTGCTCCGCAGCCTAGAGCGATCGATTTTCGAGATTTGATCGACACCAACAAAATTCCAGCTAGTGGGGTAAGAATCTCTAATTTTATTACATTCTTATTAATTCGCTAAAAATATTCTTCTTGGAATTGTTTTTCAAATGTATCGAACTAATCCTTGATCGAAAGTTGAATTCTCTGACCTCGTCCTTATAATACATCGAATTTTTCGTTGTTTGAATGCCAATTTTATCGTTGATTTTTCCATTTTCAGAAAATTATACCATCATCAACTGTGTTGTTTCGGTGCGATTCGGCCGGTTGTTGTCCATCACGCCAACAACAATGTACAGCAATCGCTGAAGATGAAGTCACTTTGGTGTTTGGAGTATTAGAGAGGAAAATGCGATTTATTGAAATACAAGCGAAAAATCAAACGAAATGTGGATGTGAAAGTATTGTCAATCGACCAAAATAAATTTAGTCAATATTGGAGGACATCCAAAAAAATTATAACCCATCTGTGATAACATCCTATCTATTTATTTTTCTTACATCATTTTATATAAAAAAATTGAAATAATAAAAAAAAATTGTAAATTAAAATTATTGTTTTTATTGCAATTAATCAAAAATAATTCCTATAAGTTATGCAACACAAATCACACGATCCGAGATTCGAGGACTGCTGAGATTCACCTCGTGTACATCATTGTACTAATTGTCGCTCGCAAACCTTGTGCTACATTCTAAGTTAATTCAAGTATCTTATAATTAAATACACTCATTCATCGACATAGTTAATGAATTTGCTTCTGAAATATTCTGAATTACAAAAAAGCACCGCAATTTATGTTTCTTTCAAGTGTTCTAGGGGGATATTGCGACATAACCTCACAATATTAACCTAACTATTCATGATAAGAAGTTTATTAATTTTGAAGAAACTTGTTGATATCATTCCAAAAAATCGTAGGAAAATGAGTGTTTTCATCCAACGACCTAATCCTTTAACTGGCACAAATGACTGGATCATCCAGCAAGAAGACTACGATTACCATCAAGAAGTGGCACGTTCAGCGTTCGCTGATATGCTGCACGATACCGAGCGCAATCAGATGTACGAGAAGGCATTAAAATTAGCAATCGAAACTGTACATTCGTCTGGTAAAAAAGCAAATGTTCTAGATATTGGTACAGGTACCGGTTTGTTATCGATGATGGCAGCCCGACATGGTGCCGATCGGATTGTAGCTTGCGAAGCATTCCAACCAATGAGCAATTGTGCGTTGAAAATCATCGAACATAACGGCTATAAGGACCGAATACGGATTATACCGAAACGTTCAACCGATTTAGTTGTCGGCGATGATGGTGATTTGAATGAGAGATTCAATATTTTGGTTACCGAAGTATTCGATACGGAATTGATCGGTGAAGGTGCTTTAATGACGTTCCAACATGCCCATGAGAATCTCCTAGTGAAAGATTGTATTGTTGTGCCGAATTCGGCTAGAATTTACGTACAAATTGTTGAATGTCCGCTAGCACAAAATTGGAATAAAATCAAAAATATCCACAATAACGATGGTGAATTATTAATTAAAGTACCTGATCGTATTCGCAATTGTCCCGGATCAGCTGCCGTACACGATCTACAATTGAATCAATTCAATTTAGATTGTTTCAAAACAATTGTACCACCAACTGTTGTTTTCGATTTCGATTGGTCTGGAAAACATCAAATCGAATTCGAACGATGCAACATTAAGAAGATTCGAAGCAAATCGGCTGGTTTAGCACAGATTGTGTTCATGTGGTGGGACTTACAAATGGACTTGAAAGGCGATGTGATATTGAGTTGCGCCCCATTTTGGGCTCATCCCCTATATGGTGAATTACAAAAAAACGAGCTACCATGGCGTGATCATTGGATGCAAGCAATTTACTATTTACCAAAAGAGATTTATCTTGAAGAAAATGACGAAATTAACTTGATCTGTAATCATGATGAATTCTCTTTGTGGTTTAATATCGAAAAACAATCGACGATAGAACAAAAACAATTACGACCGATTTGTAATTGTGGTTTACATGCGGCATTTTCGCGTACACGGTTAGGACAAATTAATGATATGAAACGTAACAAAAAATATCTAGAAATTTTAGAAAATAATGTAGATAATGATAGTGTTGTATTGATACTAGGACACAGTTTTTATTCGAGTTTAATTGCAGCGAAATTAGGCGCTAAACGAGTTTATTACATCGAAACAAATCATTTATCCAAAAAAATTCTACAAGAATTCATTGATTTCAATCAAATTAATAATAAAGTTGAAATTTTCGACAATTTGGAGGATTTATCAACAATTAAAGAACGTATCAATTTTGTATTTGCGGAACCGTATTTTATTTCGAGTATTCTACCATGGGATAATTTGATGTACATTTTTTTAATGAAATCAATTGGAAATTTATTGGATGAAAGTTGTAAAGTATCACCGAAGCTAGCTGTAATTAAAGCTGTAGCAGTAAATTTTACCGATTTGCATAAAATACGGCTACCTTTAGGCAAATGTGAAGGCTTCATTATGGACGTTTTCGATGAATTAATCGAAGTAAATCATAATTCTTACAGTAATTTTCGATAATGAAGTTTCAAATTTTAGAGTTCAAGTAATATCAGTGATGATAATGTGGAGGCTCAACCGTTGTGGGAGTATCCAGGTGTAGCGTTAAGTGAAATTGTGGAAATTGCTACTATTGATTCTCAAGAATCTGTCGGTAAAATTTTGGAGACTACTGGTAATTTCGAGATAGATTGTCGGTATGTTTTAGTATTCTATTTTATTTCACAGATTAAGATAATTTCGATTTCAGTTATGGTGAATGTAATGGAATTGCGTTATGGGTGGATTGGATTCACAATAATGAACAGACTGTAACAACTGGACCTTTAGTGAAACCGGAAATTGGCGAATTTATCCAGTGGGATTTACACACAAGACAGTGTGTGTGTTTATTTTCGAATAAAAATACGAATTTGATGGAATACAAGTTTAAAATTGATTTTAATGTTGGCAATATCAGCTTTAAATATAACTGAAATTAATTTCACTTTCAATCAAACTATTCATTGATATTCCCGAAATTTTCATTAAACTAAGTATTTCTTATTGATTTCACACTATCGGCGACTTCATTCGCTGTTGATGCTATTATTGATAAGGCGCGCTGGGCGTTTTGTGAAATTATATTCTCCATTTTCTCAACTATACTGCTGTCATAATAAAATATATAATAACTTATACTCTAAGTTATTATGGGGAAATGTTAATTAGTTTGAAAAAATAAAACAAGACCTTACCAATATTGTTATGATTAATAATAGCGAATATTTCGTGTCCATTGTTTTGATTTCATTCAATGTCAAATGACTGGACCAATTTTTGTGCTGCGATTATAATTGACTGACAATTTTATTTAAAGCAAAAATCAAAAAATATAATCTCACACAGAGATTCATCAATAGAATTGAATGAAGATAATTGAAAATTCTGTCAAACTAATTTAAAATTTAATTATAAACTTCATGCGGTGAAAACTGAACTGTTCTGGGAATGATTTTGTTGAGGATTAGATTTACGTGGTTATGGAATCGCGTTTCTTTTTAGTATCGTCTCGATTTGTTGTTGAATTCTTTAGAGTCTTTATAATTTCTGATATTGTTGTTTTGATCACTGATGAAACTTCCATCATTTTTTCGAAAATCTTATCTAAAACCATATTCTGTATTTTTATAGCTTCAATACTATCGTTGTAAAACTGTTCTATATTCGCCATAAATTTATCAATTTCCAAATTAATTTGGACTTCTACATTTTGATATATTGACGACATTGACTGATTTCTAACATTTTGAAGACTACTCGCATTACACGAAGCACAATCGCTTAAATTCTAAATTTTTATACAGAACAATTGAATTTTCAAAGAAAGCGGAATATGGACTTCTTACCAATATTGTTAAAATTAATATCAGATATCTATAAAATATTATTTTTATTTGAAATAAAGTCATATTACTGACAATTGGAACGAAGAAATCAATCCAAGACTCCTGATCGTCGTACTTACAATTACGGCCCCCGAAATTCGCATATTCGTTGAATATCACGTTATATTTTGACAATGATGCAGAAAATTGTTAAAATAGTCGGCGAAGCGGTAATTATTCTACAATTCAAGTAGAAAAATTCGAAAACATTAGAAATAGAGTAACAAAATTTTTGAGGTTATAACTTGACGATGCGATGTTGCCGGACTTCTCTTCAAAGGGAATGATGTATGATTAATTTTATTATCGTTATGATTTTACTGAGTAAATTCATAGGATGATAAGGGAGTTTTATAATTATTCTTTGAATATTATCAAAAATTTAAATTGTAAAATTTTATGAAAACTTCTTTCTCAATTGCTGCCATTTCCAATAGATGTCTCTAGTGTTCATAATTTTCGAAATATTTTATTTCTTAAAATTAATAAAATATCTAGATGAATCTCATATATTTCCAACAACTCTCAATAAATTCGATTAGTGAATCATTGAATCATTATATATAATCAATTGCAATTGTTTGTACCGATCACAATTTCATAACCTCATAATATTTTTTATATTTAGTATCGAATATGGCAAAATATAAAACTTGGAACCGAATTTACTGATCGATAAGAAAAGAATTTATCTATTCAAATTGTTCTGTTTTAGAATTGACTGCTTCAACAATGAATGTGATCGAAGAAGGTCTGGCAAGATGCTCTCTACAAAGTTATTCTCAAATAATACAGGCAATTATTTTTATTTAAAGTCAAATCAAAACACATTTCACAATAAAATTCATCCTAAAAGTTCAATAAGGTACGAGATGATTCTCAAAACAATTGGTGTGAGAATTCCTATAGAAATAGCTCTTGGAACGGAAGGGAGATTTTGCTTACCGATAACAAGCATAACAATTTTAAGTAGTGAACGTACTGAATTTATACCAATTGCTAGAATAATACCAATTCCACCAATTTGAACAATAGTCTCCAATAAATCTGAAATTTCTAATCCGGATATAGCTAAAGTTTCTAAACCAACTGTTTGTTGCAGTAAACCAACTTGCAAATCTTTCGCCTTATCTTCAATTGATGCACAATCAACAGGCAACTATTCAAAAGAATAAAAGACTGTAATGAAAATTATTTAGAGAAAAACAAACTCACCCAGAGAAATAAGAAGCAGAAAAATAAATTCAATTTCGAAATCATTTTCGGTGATTTAATAGATGGATCAAAGAAGTTTAACATTCCAGGAAATAGAGAACAATAGAATGTGTAATTTCTTTAATTCTTCTGCAAATAATTTTTTTAGATTTATAACAAGTGAAATAGTTTTCCACGCAGACGTTTTCAACACTTTCAGCCAAGATGAGAGGTGCAACAATTCTAATTATCACCTTCTCATTAATTGTGATATTTTTCTAATACATTTTTTCAACTTATATTTATATATTTTTTTATTGTGATTATAGGTTTCTACATGGTGTGGTTCTTTATCACTCAACGAACATGGCAAATTAACGCCAGAAGTTGATGATAGTGGACAAATTCCTTTGGAACGTGATTTAATGGAAACAACTAATCAGCCTGTACCTGTTTTTGGTTTAGGCAATTTTATTGATAACGGATTATTGTCACCAATACGTTATCTAGTAATAAATATTGGAAATTTTGTTCATTCTATTTTGCTAGCGATTGCATTTGGTCTTCAATGGTTATTACGTATTATTCTTGTTAACAATCCAATAATTTATTTGGTGAGAGCAATTTTTATTTTTTCTGGAAGTACCATAATACAAGTTATGAAAGCTGTACAGATTGTATTCCAACCAATTTTTGGTAATTTATTCTAAGAAAGTGTTAAGGTGACGAAAACGTATTCTAAATAAATCAGATTTGCAAACCTTATTTGTCAATTTTTTCTTATATAATTCATTCACAACTCCTCAATTTGAGCAATCTAATCTAACAAAAAATGAGTTTAATTCAAGAATTGACCAGAATTTCTGCAAATAACAATGACTTTGCGAAATAATTAGATGATAACAGTCATAAATTAGAGGCGTCCAACACAACCTTGATGAAACTCTCATTTTGAAATTAGGAGAAATCATAAAACAAAGAGAAAAATTGAAAGAAGAGCCATAAGCTTTAGGAGAATAATAGTGGCATTTACGTATGAATAAATAACCTAAAACGTATTCTAAATAAATCAGATTTGCAAACCTTATTTGTCAATTGTTTCCCACATAATTCATTCACAACTCCTCAATTTGAGCAATCTAATCTAACGAAAAAACAAGAATTGACCAGAATTTCTCCAAATAACAATGACTTTGCGAAATAATTAGATGATAACAGTCATAAATTAGAGGCGTCCAACACAACCTTGATGGAAAACTCTCATTTTGAAATTAGGAGAAATCATAAAACAAGGAGAAAAATTGAAAGAAGAGCCATAAGCTTTAGGAGAATAATAGTGGCATTTACGTATGAATAAATAACCTAAAACGTATTCTAAATAAATCAGATTTGCAAACCTTATTTGTCAATTTTTTCCCACATAATTCATTCACAAGTCCTCAATTTGAGCAATCTAATCTAACAAAAATTGAAAGAAGAGCCACAAGCTTTAGAATAATAGCGGCATTTACGTATGAAGAAATAACCTATTGACGCAATTACCTAGAAATTATATAGATTAATCTTTTGTAATCTTTGTACAAATGATGTATTCCAATTTATATGGAGAATTGTTTTCAAAACTTTACATTTTATCTAACAATTCACAATGAAACTCACAATTTTATTCATGATTTGTTTACTGATCGTAAGTAATTTTACTAGAAAAAATTCAATTAATTCTAAAATTGCAATTTAAGATTCCAGCATGGGGTGGAATATTGAGGGACGATCGATTGGTTGAAGATCAAGAATTATCGCATTTGGCAAAACTTGATGAGAATACATCAGATACACCGAATAATTTAATAAATATTACTCTTCAAACAATATTGAGGAGTGTATTTGAAAGATTACAAGAAAGGCTCAATTTTACAATAGAACAATGGATTGGTTTATTACAAGATTTATCACAGCCACCTATTCATGGGGATCCTCTGGGGGAATTACAAAGGTCCTTGAGGAATATTATGGTAAATACGGCAACGGAGATTTTGAGAACAATTCTCCAATTTTTAAATAATGTAATCTTCTGATAAAATTCTAAATAAACATAAATAATCAGCATAATAGAACGAAATTTCTGGGAATTGTAAATGAATAATAAAATTTATTATAATCGTTTATTTATTTAGAAAAAGAGTCAATTCTAATATGAATAGAATAAATGATAGTGGTGTTGATTGATAATTGTCATAATTTTTAAAAAATATCAAATTTGTACACCGAATTTCCACAATAATTATTATAATTAATAAAATTAACGTGATTATTCAAAAATAATTTGTTTAAATTGAATGATTAATATATTTATTATTGTTGAATTTTGAGAGATTCATTGCACAATACCTTTTAAACGTCCACTAACAACTCGTTCAAAATGACTACCATCCCAATAGATTTTACCGCAATTCTCACAAATATAAAAAAAATCCATTTTTTCCATCACAGCATTCGGTACAAGGTCGATTTGTATTTTGGCACCTAAACGAGTCTGACATAGTCCCACATCAATTTCCTCAACCGAATCTAAAACAATCGAAAAAAATTAATAGAGAATCGAATTGAACGTGATCTGAATATAAAATCAAGAGACTAACAATAATCATTATTTCTATTAGGTTGATTTGTATGATTATCGTGATAATAATCATCATCGTAGTCATCATAATCACTAGAGAAACCAGCAGCTTCATCCTCGTAATAACCGGCAGGTACACAGTTTGTTGATTTTATGGAAGACTCGTGAAGTTTCAATATTGTCGTACGTGGAATTTTAACATAATATCGACTATTGCACGTCTAAAATTTGAAAATATTATTTTAATGATTAATTTCAAATTTTTATGAATTAATTTACTTGACAAACACTGAACACATCATCTTTGGTGATATTAACTTTATAATAATTGCAAAATTCTTTTAATTGTTCATCAACATTATCACTAACAATTTTTAGACAATAACCAGGTGAAACACACCCGTAGAGCTGAAAATTACCACATTATTTCAAATAATTCTTTCATCAAATCAATTATAAATTCAACCTGATTGAATATATTGCCTCTTGTTAAAATATATCGTTGTTCATCTTGAGCATATCGAACACATTCTTTATGATCCATATTATTTTCAAGTATTACAGTATCAATGCCACAACGTCGTAAATTTTTACCTAAACCTTGTAGCATTGTATCACAGACAATTTTTATTGATGATGCTGATATTTCATGATCATGTGGCGATGGTGGCTGTTTAATATCATTATCATCTTCAATTCGTTTTTGTTCTTCTTGTTGTCTAGTTGATTTCTTTCGATTTGGTATTTTTTTCATTTTCTTTTTAGGTAATTTCTCATTTGTCATCAATGAATAACATATATCATCAAAATTATTAAATTCGCTATTTTCACAACTTTGTTTCATTATATCATAACATTCAATTAAACAATATGCATCTAATGCTGCATAAATTAATTGGCTTTCACGTAATGGACGTTTTTCCCAATTTGAAAATTGATCAGATTTATCCAATGGATGACCTAAACATTGTTTCACTAACGTACTCAAACTGGGACCACCACCTTGTGCTATAAATTAATGAAAATTAATTTATAACTAAAGTAAAATTGAAAAATTAATTACCATCATATGGCAGAATAATAGTTGGTTGTTTTTCGATTTTTTTCCAAAACGATAATAAATCTAAAAAGCCAACTTGATTTGGTGAAAAATTCAATTCAGGTAATGATTGTTTTATCATTAAAATATCACTTGTAAAACCAAAACCTAATTTTAAAATATCACAATTATTAAATAGTGTTTTACCAAATTCCTGCCATAAATCTTTTGTTTTATTATTTAATTTGATAATATCAATAATGAACACATTCAATCTAGTTGCTATTTGCATTAATGCTAATTCATTTGTTTGACTACCGAAGCTTGGCTTCCATTCGCAGTCTATACCAACCATATCGATGTTCTAAAAATCAAATTTATAATAATAATAATTATAATAAATGTGTGGAAAACTATATACTTGTAATTCTTTATCGAGGAAATTTCTAAAATCAGCTTCTGTATCGATTAAAATAATTGCATTTGAGCCTAATTTAAATTTATGATATTCTTCATTATTTTGTACATCTTTGATTTCCCACATTTCTTCTTCTTGTGATGAGCTTCCTTGTTGAAAACTATCAGTGTTTTTTTTAGAAATATTAATCTGTTATATGATTTGATTTAATAATAAATCACCTTTCACCATTCTCATTGTCGTCTAATATTCGAACACTATGAGGCCAATCTTGTTTATCAATATTATAGAAACGTGCCCATTTTAAAGCTTCAACAGGACTACCATAAATACAAACTTGAATAATTAATTCCTTTTTCAAATCATCATCATCACCGACAGCTTCCTGAACCATTTCACGCCAACTTTCACCGCCTGCAATATATTTTTAATTAATAAATTGCTCAAATCTTTTACAGTATAGTAGTTGAAAATTACCAAAACTATTTTCGATGTATCTTTTATGTAATAAAAATTGTAGAGCACCCTCATTTCGTCGTTTATTCAAATTTGGTGTTAGATCCGATGGTAATTTGAACATTTTTACAAATCTTGTTATTAGTTTCTTCAAAGGTTTCGGATGTAATTTCGTCCATTTCACATCCGGGATATTTAAATTGCTAGAATTATGATTATTTGGTTAAAAAAATCAACTAATATGATAAATATCGATTTACAACACATAACTTGCTAAGGCATCCCGTACGGAAGGTTTTCCTAATATTGTGTCCAAAAATTGAACTAATTCAATTTGATGTTTCGGACTACTGCGCAAAAATTCATCAATACCATTCAAACGATCTTGTACAATCATCGGTAATAAGAAATCATCAATATTGAAATGATTTTGTACATTTAATAATATAACACTTTGACATGCCTCTTTATATTTCTTCTTGTCAATCATACATCTGATTATATCTAAAAATAAATCACCATTTTCCGGCATTTCATACACTTCAACAACAATACGAATTAAATTCAATGCATTTTGTTTCAGTATAATTTTGAATATATCTATCTTCAGTTGTGGCGTTAATAAATGTTTTATCTGATTTTTATTCATATTCAACCATAATTGGAACTCTTCAATTAGAAAGAATGGTAATGATTTCGTTTTTGCATTATAAAATTCATGACAATTGTACATTAATCGTATTGTTTGTTCGAAAGGGTTCTGACAAACGCTGAAATGATGATGTAATTTATTGATCACTGGTGGACTCTTCTTCACTAAAACAAAACATAATTATACAAGGATATTTGACGGTGAGAAGAAGTCTTCACATAAATTCCACATTTGTTTTAAATCTTCTAAAAACATTGTACTAGTTCCATCTAATTCTAATTCTATGTTAATACCGTAGCAACAATTATTGTCATGCTGTGATATGGCTTTATTAACCGTGTTTTCTTGTTGTTGTTGTTGGGGTTGAAGATGATGTGGTTTATGATGGTGGTGATTACTGTTTGAGAAAATTTTTGTCGTTGAAGGCTGTGGAAAATTTCTCGGATTACGTGAATAACCTCTACCTCTTCCTCGTCCTCGATTCATTTTTTATTAAATCTATTGAATTACAGAGAAATGTGAAATACAAGAATTTTTAACAACACAACATAAATAACGTAACCTCACTTGTCAACAAATGATCAACTCAAATTTCTGATAACTGATAAAACTGGTCGAACGGTTATCGACAAAATAGAAAAATTCGAAGAATTCGAGCTCCAATATTTGGAAAAAATTCAATATTTTCTCTAATCAAAATAACACGTTAGATCAACCATAAAATTCTCCGATTTACCACTAAAAGTAGCCCCCATTATTCAGATTCGAAATCTAAATTTTCGATATTCTTTCAATAACAATTAATCACTACAGCTAATCAATTAATTGATTATTGTTGGAATTAGTTGTTTTTTGAATTTTAATACTCGTTTTTGGTGAGGTAGTGATTGGGAGAATTGTGTTGAAGGGGCGAT